>JAIUZE010047634.1:0-21376 GCA_022085475.1 Heliosperma pusillum | reverse complement strand
TGATAAGTGAATATTTGTATGGTTTTATCCCCCGTTTTAGCTCGATTTCTATACGATTTATTCACTTTGTTAAGTGATTAACTAGCTAATATTGCTATTCTAGTTGTTTTTCGTGTTTTGTCTCGTTTTATAGGAAATGAAGCGGTTTTGCTATATTTTCCTACTTTATGGAGCAAAGACACTAGAGTACGAGTTTATGAGGAACCGATGATAGCCTTTTCACAATTTGATTACGATTCCGCTACATCCTTCCTCAAGTGGATTTATCTTGGACTTTGGCTTTGAACTTCAAAAGGAAACATCAACCCAAGTCAAAGGAAGACTAGCCCAAGCCCAATTACGTATTGCATTGACCAAGACCAAGGCATAGGATTCCGTGCCCAAGGATGAAATTGGAAGAGACGGAAAAGTCCATCTTGCAAACTTACCCGATCGGATTTCCACTTACCCGATCGGGTATGTTTGCTGCTGAGACGTTTCTTGGCTCTTCTTCTACCAAGTTTAAATGAGTGATTAAATGCTTTGTCTAGGGGATGAATCTGGACACATTTGACCAACCTCTCTTTAATACAAGCCTTAATAGAGCTTTATTAGGTTGTCTAGGGGATGAATCTGGACACATTTGAGCAACCTCTTAACCCTATAAATAGCCTAGCCTCTACACACAAATAGATGTACAAAAACACTTCTCTTCTCTCTTTAGTTTAGTTTTTCTTCTTTCTCTCATCTTTCTTAGTTTAGTTTAGTTTTAGTTTTCTCTAGTTTAGTTTAGTTTAGTTCTAAGTTTGTATGGTTCTACTTGTAATTGGAACTCAAGTTTTCGGGTTTGCATTTCCTATTCAAGTTCTTGTTCCATTTCAATCTTTGCTCATCCTTTTCGGTAATCTTTATTCTCGTTTTTACATTATAGTTTCATTTTCTTTTAGTATTTCCTTCATCATGTTTATCATTCTTAGTTTTATAATCTTAGTTTCCCTTTCATTGTTAATCATGCATAAGTAGTCGTTTTTCTAGGGTGTAGGATAGCCATGTTAGATTGATTAAAAGATGATAATTGGATAAAAGAAATTGTGCCTTTAAAACATTGTGTCTATGCATGTTTGGACTATAACGATAGTTAACAATTTTTGGCCAAAATCATCGACTAAAATGGAATTCTTTTCCAAGGTAGAGATACGCGAATTGAATAGACAAAGCATGACATGGTAGATTAAGACCTAGTAAATTGCCTACAAGCCTGCTAGACCGTCTGATCTATGATTGTAATGAACACATCATTCTTACGAACTCACAATGAATTATTTGCATATCCTAAATCCAATTTCATCAATATATTAATCTACATGTGTGAACCTACTTCTCTAGATTCTTTTCTTTATTGTATTGTTATCATTATAGCATTTAGTAATTAGTGACAAACATTTGCCAATCGTACAAGGTAGAGTTCTAACCATAACTATTCACAAGTATCTCCCGTCTCTCCGAGATCGACCCCATACTTCCCTAATTACATTAATTTGTTGTTAGCCTAGTCTGGGTTATTTATCTTTGATTAGGGTACGCGACAACCCTATCAAATTTTGGCGCCGTTGCCGGGGAGCACGGTTTTGTTTATTTGTGATTAGTAGAGTTTTACCTTGTCTTTTTCTTTTTTTCTTTTGTCTCTAGGAACACTTGTTCCTTGCGATTTTTCTCACCTTTTCCTTGTAGTATAGTGACTCTTTTCAGGTAATAGGAATATTTTCTTTCAAAGGGTTTGTTTTATTTTCTCTCAATGACTATCTATTTCCAAACTCCACAATGCGAGAATGAGCCTTTCCATGAATACCTCGACCGATTTTATAGCTATTCTAACCATATTATCTCTCTTGGGTATACCCATGATGAGACCTATATGAGAGATGTCGTGCTTCATGGAATGCTCATCGAGTGTCATAGCCTGGCTATGCAATTGAGTGGTGGGAGTTTTTATCAGAAGAGAGGAAAGGAACTTTGGATTTTCTTGGACTTTATGGCATCCCAATCTTGGGATGAAACGCACCGGCGGTTGAGAATCCAAGAGCAAATCAATGAAATCATGGCTCAAATTCAAATACTCAAAGGGCAAAGGGAAGAACCCACGTTTAAAAAATGTAAGCCAATCAATTTTCCTTATGCTTTTTCACCCCCATGTGAGTCTATTTTCTCCTATGCTTTTTCAGCCCCCTCGTGTGAGTCTAATTCTCCCCAATCATATGAATTAATAGATGACGATGATGATGGTCCAACTTTTTCTATTGAAAGTCACTCTAGTGTCGTTCCATTTGACAATTTTGAGACCCCTATTATTGATATTGACCATATGGTAGTCGAGACTTTAGACAAGGATGTTGTTAAGCCCATTTCTGACTCCAATGGAGAGTCGTCGATCAAGTCATCAGATTTCTTTGAAAATCCCTTCGCTAAGGATATTCCAGATTTATTTGAAAATGATACTGGGTTTTTTGAACCTAGCCTTGCAATTAAGTGGGATCAACCACCCATTTTTTATTCCCAATCCTTTGATTCACCCTACCCCCAATTAGAGTCCACTAATGATATTTTGGGAACTAATTGTTTGTTCCATGATCTTAAACATTTCACTCCATCTCTCACTGACGAGTGGAGCAGTTTAGTGGTCATCTATGAAGTTTCTCATGCGCACAAGGATAAGATATATCAATTCTTACCTTCAATATTTCATGCCTATATCTTGTCAATTGCTTACATATGTTTTTGTATCGCTCATGCGCAGGTATATGATCGACTTCTAAGGGCATTGACATACTTTTTAAGGCACAAAGAATGATTTTCATTAATAAAGAGTCTAGCAAGACATTTAAATAAAGCTTCGCGGGAGGCAACCCGTGTTTTATTATATTTTTGTTATGAAATAAATTATTTTTGTTGGACAATTTAATAATGTTAATTTTTAGAATTCATTTGGTTTTGGTCCTAATAGCTTTGACAATAAGACAATAATTTTATCTAGTATTGTAGTAGCTTGTTCATCACAGGTACTTTGGTGCTTGGGTTGTACTTTGC
This sequence comes from Heliosperma pusillum, assembly GCA_022085475.1. NCBI lineage: Eukaryota > Viridiplantae > Streptophyta > Magnoliopsida > Caryophyllales > Caryophyllaceae > Heliosperma > Heliosperma pusillum. The sequence continues at coordinate 18,313 of JAIUZE010047634.1, read as the reverse complement.
CCCCGTTTTCAAGCTAGCTTGGGGGAGTTGCTACACGGTTGTATGTTTTCTTTTCTTTCTTTACCATTTTGTTGAGTCGTCCCCTTTTCCTTTGTTGGTTATGTTGTCCTTCTTTGTGTTTTCCGCGCGTAAACCCGTTTTGCACATTGAGGACAATGTGTTATTCTAGCTTGGGGGAGGGATTTAGTTTGTGTCGTTGTTTATTTAGTCTAGTTGTTTATTTAATTTGAAAATTTTGAAAAATCCAAAAAAAATCAAAAAATTAAATTTTTTTTATAAAAGTTGTGTGTTTTGTCAACCCAATTGTGTTGTGCATAATGTCATTCCTCAATGCATTTCCCTTATTGTAGCTTTTTAGCCAATGTTTCACGCTTTTGACGGGATTTTTCATACATGGGGATGTCTTGTACACAGTGGGTGAGGGATTGATTTTAGACTTATTAGGCTTGATCTTGACTTTGGCAAACTACATATACGGTAAGGTAGAGCCTCTAGTGATCGGTACATCTATACCCGATCCCAATTAGGTGAGTGTAGTTTCTCCTTATGATTTGCGTCGCATCAAAAACGCACAAGTATGGTTCTCATTTCATTCCCATAAGCATTGCATTCATGATTCACTAAGATTTGAAGCCTTTTTGATTTTGTAATTCCCCCTCAAAATTAGCTCCTTCATACAAATGTTTCACAAAACAACAGCTACATATAAAAACTCCCTACCTTTCGAGCTAGTAGCTAGACTATGGTGTATGGGTGCTCTTTTGAGAAGATTTTGTTCCTTGATGACAAAGTGAATTTGGGAGAACTAAAATGTTCAAAAAAGTGATGTTATGTTCAGAAAAAAAAAAAAGAAAAGAAAAAAATGAAATAGAAAACTGAAAAAAATTGAAAACCGAAAAAAAAAAAAGAGAAAGAAATAAAAGAAGAAGTTGTGAGTATCTCCTCAAAATGTCAATTCAATGTTTAGAAGGAGTTCACTCTTGTGTTTCGTGTCTAATAAGCCAATCCGTTCCTTCTGGCTTCGTTTTTCGTCTTTTGGGAATTAATCGAAAGTTTGGATTGAGTATTCATTTATCATTGGTCAGTTGCTAGCTCATTCTAACCTTCACATGACCATAATTGTTTGTCCACTTTTCACCCATTTCCCAAAGCCTTCTTCCTATCTTTTCGGCTTCTTTTCTATGCTTTTCATGATTGTTTTGACTTGTAGTTTTGGAATGTTTACCATATTAGATTGCGGGCGCATTCTCATGAGTCGTAGATAGGAGAGTGCCACTCAAATATAAAATAATATTTCCTTGATATATATAAAAATCTGAGTGTTGAGTGCACCGTGAGAGTCCATTGTCAAAAGATCATGCAAGAGCCGAAAAGTCTATTTGATGTTCCTTATGCTGCGCCGTTATGTAAATCTCAACCATGTTTTGCATTTTCCCTATGCCCACGTTGTTTCGGGATGTGTTTCATTGTGCTGTATAAGCTACTTGATGGGATTTGCATATGGTTGGATTGATTGTTGCTCGTCGCCCTTGTCCTTGTCATGTTTGTTATTGTATGCATGCTTGAGGACAAGCAAGGGTTTAGCTTGGGGGAGTTTGATAAGTGAATATTTGTATGATTTTATCCCCCGTTTTAGCTCGATTTCTATACGATTTATGCACTTTGTTAAGTGATTAACGAGTTAATATTGCTATTCTAGTTGTTTTGCGTGTTTTGTCTCGTTTTATAGGAAATAAAGCGGTTTTGCTATATTTTCCTACTTTATGGAGCAAAGACACTAGAGGACGAGTTTATGAGGAACCGATGATAGCCATTTCACGATTTGATTACGATTCCGCTACATCCTTCCTCAAGTGGATTTATCTTGGACTTTGGCTTTGAACTTCAAAAGGAAACATCAACCCAAGTCAAAGGAAGACTAGCCCAAGCCCAATTACGTATTGCATTGACCAAGACCAAGGCATAGGATTCCGTGCCCAAGGATGAAATTGGAAGAGACGGAAAAGTCCATCTTGCACACTTACCCGATCGGATTTCCACTTACCCGATCGGGTATGTTTGCTGCTGAGACGTTTCTTGGCTCTTCTTCTACCAAGTTTAAATGAGTGATTAAATGCTTTGTCTAGGGGATGAATCTGGACACATTTGACCAACTTCTCTTTAATACAAGCCTTAATGGAGTGCTTTATTAGGTTGTCTAGGGGATGAATCTGGACACATTTGAGCAACCTCTCAACCCTATAAATAGCCTAGCCTCCACACACAACTAAGATGTACAAAAACACTTCTCTTCTCTCTTTAGTTTAGTTTTTTCTTCTTTCTCTCATATTTCTTAGTTTAATTTAGTTTTAGTTTTCTCTAGTCTAGTTTAGTTTAGTTCTAAGTTTGTATGATTCTACTTGTAATTGGAACTCAAGTTTTCGGGTTTGTATTTCCTATTCAAGTTCTTGTTCCATTTCAATCTTTGCTCATCCTTTTCGGTAATCCTTGTTCTTGCTTTTATATTATAGTTTCATTTTCTTTTAGTATTTCCTTTATCATGTTTACCATTCTTAGTTTTATAATATTAGTTTCCCTTTCATTGTTAATCATGCATAAGTAGTCGTTTTTCTAGGGTGTAGGATAGCCATGTTAGATTGATTAAAAGATGATAATTGGATAAAAGAAATTGTGCCTTTAAAACATTGTGTCTATGCATGTTTGGACTATAACGATAGTTAACGATTTTTGGCCAAAATCATCGACTAAAATGGAATTCTTTTCCAAGGTAGAGATACGTGAATTGAATAGACAAAGCATGACATGGTAGATTAAGACCTAGTAAATCGCCTACAAGCCTGCTAGACCATCTGATCTATGATTGTAATGAACACATCATTCTTACGAACTCACAATGAATTATTTGCATATCCTAAATCCAATTTCATCAATATATTAATCTACATGTGTGAACCTACTTCTCTAGATTCTTTTCTTTATTGTATTGTTATCATTATAGCATTTAGTAATTAGTGACAAACATTTGCCAATCGTACAAGGTAGAGTTCTAACCATAACTATTCACAAGTATCTCCCGTCTCCCCGAGATCGACCCCATACTTTCCTAATTACATTAATTTGTTGTTAGCCTAGTCTGGGTTATTTATCTTTGATTAGGGTACGCGACAACCCTATCAGTGTCGCTGAGTGTATTAACAAAACCTCTCTCTTTCTCTCTCTCATCCCTAATATCTCTTCCCCTCGCGTCATCTATAACTTATGTCCCATTAGCCTATGCAACTCTATATATAAGACGGTAACAAAGAAAATTGGCAACCGTCTTAAATCCATTATGCATACCATCATAACCCTCAATCAAGGGAGCTCGATACTTAAGAGGGATTGACCCTATCTTCATAACAGCTTCCGAGATCATACATTCCATGCATACTTCCAAAAAAAATTGGTTGGTTTGCTGTAACACCCCAGATTTTATAATAATGAGTAATTTACTAAAGTCGTAAATTTTATAAATTCGTCTTTACTTTTATTGATTAAAATATTGTAAATCGATAATTTATGATTTCTTAACTTTAAATTAATGTTAAATAGAATTTAGTTTAGTTGGGTAGAAACAGTCGCATTTCAGTTCGTTATGAGTTCATAATCGGATTCTACGCGAAAATCCAAGTGAGTTGACCCAATATGAAATTTGGCCCTTATATTATTCATATTCTCAAAACACACACACTTATCCCTTCACCTCCCTCCTTATAATTTTCATCAACTTAATACCATCTTCATCTTCTTCCTCATACACCAAAACATCATTAAACCTCCATAACTTCCTAAACTTAAGACGGATGCCGTTTCTCCGTCTCTCAACGAAACTTGACGATTTTTGTATCAGTCTTCTCCTCTTATCCTCCTGTTCATTTTCATACCATAAAATATCCATTTCCTCCAACTTTTTATAAAACCCATTTTCTAGATCTAAACTTAAGACGGGCATAACTTCTTCGTTTCATAACGTAATTCAATTCCGTTTAATGTTTCGGAATCCTCTCACCATCCTTTTTCTTTATAGATAATAAAAGATTGAAACTTTTAACATTGTTTTAAGACCGTCTTTTACCATATTTTGGTTTTGGGTTCTTGTCGCTTTATTTATCGGGAAAAGATTTATTTTGAAGATTTTGGGTCAAGGAATTCATGTGGGTTGGTAGTTAGCTTGGGAATCGAAGATTTGAAGTGCTAATCGAGGGAACGATGATGGGTTACTCGATATATTTATGTGGTTTATATGTTAATTATAGCATTTGCTAGTGAAAGATGAATTCTTTGTGTAAGTCTCATATGAATATGTATTAATTGCTCATTCATATGTGTAAATCCATATCATATGTCTATTTTATGCCAATATTATGCTAAGTTACACTTATATGGTTGATTTTATCTACATATCATTGTTAAAGTTGAGTTGGGTATTAATAGTTGTCTTTTGTTGTCTTAATTGACCTTATGCAATGATTGGTTATGATTAGAATGCAATTAATGTGTTGGGATGTTGATAAATGATGATTGGAATTAATGGGTACCAAGAGGAATTGAATTAATGTGATTGTTGATGTTGTTTTTCGTGCGTGTTGCCCCAGCCGCCCCACCGGCCGCTGGTCCCCCAACCGGTTGGGAGCCCCCTGCTTTGAAATTGGATAAGTTTTGTTGAATTTTGTGAGATGTTTGTCTGCCGGTCCCCCAACCGACTGGGCACCCCCTTATATTGTGGTTGTTGTTTGTTGATGTTTAATGGACTGTATGCCCCAGGCGGCCACCCGATTGGGAGCCATTCTCTTCTCCTTTTCTTCACTTTTTCGAATTTGCCTGAGACCCCCAGCCGGGTAGCCGGCCGCCGGTCACACCCACCGGCTGGGAGTCCCTGTGTCATTAATGTTGTTGTTCGAAGTTGTCGTGGTGCCCAGCCAGGTACCCGCCAGCCGGTTCCCCTGACTGGCTGAGACCCCCTATGTCCCTTTTCTCCTTTCTCTTCCACTTGTGTTCACATATAATAGTTTGTATGGTTTTTTATCTTTTAAACTTACGTAATGACATTAAATATTCATGTTTAGAATATATAAGAGCTCACATGTTTATATTACATATTTTGTGACGGTTTTTAGTATGTCCCCTATTTGAGTCGGTTCTACCTTATATAATGATTTGAGCACTACTCGTTGAGTGATTTAAACTCTCATTCCCCGGCTACACCTTCATACTCGTTAGACTGGAATCTTGGAGCGATGAGGTTTATCCATGATGCTTGTATGCATTTGTTAGTGGGGATATGACGACGTTGTTGGGAGGCGAACGCAGTGCGTTGATTGACCCGGTCGTCAAATGTTGTATCCTTGTGAGGTGGTGTCATTGCATGTTGCGTACTTGCTTGTCTATGACTCTTGTTCTCCTTCCGCCTCTTTCGTGTAGTTTAGCCGAATTTGGGGTACTCGACGTCCTTTGTGTTGATCGAGTCTTGGATGCGAAATATTTATCGTATGTCAAATCGAAACATGTTCATTCCGAGAGTCTGGCCAAGTTTAGACTAGGACTGTATTATTATCGTCGTCCTACTGGGAGGAAATGAGTCTTGCATATACGAAATGTTTATCGTATATGGTTCAGGGAATGTTTATCTCGTGGACGTGTTTGATCATACTTGTTATGTACATGATGCTAGTGCGTGTCATTTACCGTGAGAGTGTGTGTGTTTGATTACTTGTGACCGTTGAATGCCTTGAATTGGTTTGTATGTTGAGTCCCTACCTTTTCAAGTATATGTCACTAATGGTGAGATGCAAGTCGTTAGTGTATATATAGTGTTCAAGGGGAGTCTTCCCCGAGACGGATTATATTATGATGATGTATATTGTTTGACACTTCACATGCGTATGCCTTTTATCATAAAATATGTATTCATATCTCACATGATGTAATTATATGTATGACGATATGTTCTTAAGTGGTTGCCTATATGTGTTTTCTTGTGATATGGCTGGGAGAACCCTGAGTTACTCCCCACTGACTGTGACATTCATTTTTAATGAATGAACAGGTTGCAGGTTGGTGTTTGCATGGGGTTGTGGCGAGTGAGCTAGCGAGCGTTGTGCTTACAAGGATTCACCCTTAGCGTGTAGTTTATATTAGTTTATTATCTTAATTGTGTTTTATCAAGGGATCGGTGTCCCTTGTATTTATTTAAGATACAATTTGTATAAAAGATTTATTAAATTAAGTTTTGGTTTTATAATATAGTGACATTCGCGGTTTTGCTTTTAAAGTTTTTAAAAATCTCGTATTTTCCGCTACAAATCTATGTGTTTACTTTATTGCGAAATCGCGGGGTGTCACAGTTGCTCTCAAGCTTGACCTTGAAAAGGCGTTTGATCGCCTTGAGTGAGACTTCATACATTCCTCTCTCTCTTACGCCCTGGTTGACTTTTAGACCATATCTCTCATCATGAGCTGTATTTCCACTACTTCAACCCACCTAATCTTCAATCAGTTCCTTTCTCTAAGGTTTCGGCTATCTAGGGGGATTAGACAAGGTAATCCCATATACCCCCATATTTTCATCATTTTCATGGAGGCCCTCTCAAGCCTCATCCACCAGTATTGTGCCGATAAAGAGTGGTCTCTCTTTGCTCTTGGCAAAGGGGGAGCTACCTTCTCCCATCTCCTCTTTACAGATGACATCCTCCTCTTCAGTCCTTCTTCTGAACAAAATGTGTGCGCCCTTCAGGATACCCTTCTTTCTTTAGGTTCTTCTTCGGGTCAAGAGGTTAATTGTGTCAAGAGCGAAGATTATCTTCTCTAGGCATACACCACCTGAGGATATTCTCATGCTTGAGGCCTCATTAGGGATGAAGTCTGTTAAGAACATGGGTCCCTATATAGGTTTCCCTCTTAGTAGATTGAAACCCAATAGGACTGACGTTTACTCCATCATCGATTCTATTCAGTCCAAATTTTCTAGTTTGAAAACCTGGTACCTTTTTAGGGCAGGTAGGCTTTGCCTGATCAAGTCCACCTTGAATGTTATCCCTTCTCACTCCATGCAATGTGCCCGTCTCCCCTTGTCTATCTTGGGGGATGTTGATAAGATTACCCGTAACTTACTCTAGTCAGGTAATTCTTTTTACAAACTCCATCTTTCGAAATTGCATCTGGTGACCCAACCATTGGCTTGGGGCCCTTGGGCTCAAAGCCGCGAAGCCTCTTAATAATGCTTTCTCCACCAAGCCGTGTTGGAAGCTTCTTTGTGATAAGTCCTCTCTCACCTCCTCTGCCATTCCTAGTAAATACCTTACTCCCCACCCTCGCCCATTTTCCTCCGGCTCCCATATTTGGAAGAACGTAGGAACTGGGTGACCCCTCCTCAAAGGCCACGTCATTTGGTCCATTGGTGATGGGATCACCATTTCTCTTTGGAATGATCCCTGGTTTACCCTTGGCCCTCTCAGGAACATCATCCTGTCCCCCTGAACAGATCTTCTGACAATGTAAAGCTGAGCACTATAATTTCTCACGGAAATTGGTCCTTTGGCTCGTTGACTTCATTCTTCCTCAACATGTTATTGAGGCCATCCTTTATATCCCTCTTCCTTCTTCTAGGAGAGGTGATATCCTTAAAACCTCCATTGCCCCAAAAAATAAATTCTGGATAGGTTTTGCTTACTCTGTCCTTCTATCTTCGGCTGCCCGCCTCTCCTACTTCTCGACCGACCTCCTATGGATTTGGGACTTGACCACACAGCCGAGGATCAATACCTTCTCGTGGGTGGTATGGTGAGACAAATTACCTTATAATCTCACCCTCTTCAAACAGAATATCCTCCCCTTCCCCAGCTGCCATCTTTGCTTAAGTTTATCCCTTCACGAATCTTCCCTTCATATTCTTAGAGATTGTAGCCTTGCGACCGAGGTGTGAAACCACTTCAATGTCGACAATAATTTTTATCTCTTGATCTCCAGCCTTGGATTCACTCAAAATGCACTGGTTCCAGTCATTGGTGGTCAAACTTATTCTCCTTTGTTCTTTGGCGCCTTTGGACTAGACGGTGTGACCTTACGCTATCGCATTTCCCTAGTATCTCTTCGTCCTCCTTCTGTGTCTTTATCTCTGCCAAAGCCTCATCTTGGGTGGCCGCTAATGATCGTGCCTCACTTCCCACCTTGCCCCTTCCTACCAAAAATGCTGCCTCTTGCTACCCTTGCAGTTTGGTCCTTTCTCTACTTAATAAATTAAAGTCAATTGTGATGCGGCCTTTTCTCCCTCCTCCTCTTCCTCTAGTATTGAGTGTGCCGTCCTTGATTGTGTCGGTTCTTGGGTTAGGGGTTGGTCAGCCAGGTTAATTACCCACAACCCGTTTATTTATGAGGTGCTTGCTATAAGAGAAGGGATGCGGTTCGCTAGTCTGTCCTGGAAAAATTTTCTGATTGTCTCTGATTGCCTTCATGCTGTCTCTTCTATCCTTGGGTTGGGTAACCCTTCTGGCCCATATGGTAATATTATTCTTGAGTGTAGGGAACAATTGGAGCGTTCTCGACTTTTTTCAGATCAAGTTTGAAAAAAGATCGGCTAATGGTGTAGTGGATGCAATTGCTAAGCATTCTAGTCATGATACTAGTAATTCTAATTGTATGTTTGTTTGGGAGCATGTTCCGCACTTTGTCCTTCGTTCGTATGTGAACGATTTAGTATTGACTGCCACACCTCTTTCCCCTCACCCTCCCTCGCAGGGGCGGACTTGGGGTGCGCACCCCCGAGTTTTGAAATTTTAAAAAAAAAAACGTTAACCAACGTATGTATATGGTTTGTGTGCTGAATGTCTCATTGAAATGTCTTGGGTCCAGCGGGTAAAGGCAATGTCAAATTGTGAAAGATCAGGGTTATGACCTGCACTCCATCCTCTTTTGTTTAGTTTTTCATTTTAAACCAAACCCTTTCCTTTTGTTTAGTTTTTAATGACACGATTAATGTCCCTTCAATTCCCATCCCCTTTTGTTTTTGCAAAAATTTTCATTTAAGATGAATTCCATCTTAAACTTAAGATACGTAATTTCAAATTTTTATTTAAGACAGGTCAAGTATATATCAAATCACCCCATTAGCTAACGTTATACACATTTCAATGGCTCCGACGACCGACATCATAATCCTAATTTTCAATTTTATAATTTAAATTGCTAATTTTAAATTCTATTTGCTCCGACAATTGACGCCGCGCAATTCCAAATTTCTATCTTAGATTGTTAATTTCAAGTTGTTTCGAATGAATTCGATTTATCAATAGTTTTGTTGTAAAATTTTGGTGTCTATTTGTGTTATAAATATCGATAACCTGACATAATTGTTTTTGCCTAAGTTAGTGATAACATGTAATCTTGTCAATCATGAGCATTTTAAATTTTCTTTATTATTTATAATTTTTTGTCGTCAAATTGACTTGTAAGAGTTGTCACGACGAGCAAAAGTTCTCATTATAATCATTTATGATATTATTAGTAAAAAAAATTAAATGTGCACTTTCATTAATAAATCTCTGCACACATGCACATATTTAAATCTGTCCCCTTTGACAAAAAAAGAGGTATAAATACCCTTATAAAGCTAATATAATAATCATCTTTAAAACTATACACTTGCACATATTTATGAGTTTGGATCCTCTTCATTTCCTAAAAGAAATTAAGAGTCCATTTCTCTCTCACAAGAGAATATAATATGGAGGATTCTATTTTCAATGCTTTTCTTTTTATTTTTTGGTATAAAGTCTGGACCGTTAGATTGTTGTTAGATGAAATCATGAACATTAATAGGTAATGACCTCTCCATTTCGTAGAATAAATTGAGAGAATTCAAATTGCATATTTATAACCTCGCCATATAAAAAGTACACAAATTCTCATTTGTGACGGTCACTATCCGTCACAAGCTTGTGACGGGTCGGATCCCTCTCACAAGCTTGCAAGTGGGAGGACAAGTGGGAAACCATTGATTTCCCACTTACAAACTTGTGAAAGGGATCGACCCGTCACAAGCTTGTGACGGATAGATTCCTCACAAGTAAGACTAATTGTAAAGATTAACCGTCCAACCAAATTGGACTATTCTAATCAACTTTGTTAGACCCACTATTGGCTATGAACATGACGTTAGTGCTTACGGAAGAGACCCTGTATATGTCATCCATTACAACACCCCAAAAACTTGTAGATAGACTTGTACGAACTACGAAGTGCTTCCTCCATTCAACTTCACTCTAGCACTTTCTTTTTTGTACACTATTTACAAGCGATCATATAATTGCAATTTTCTCTCAATATATAAGTAAAATATATATTCATGTGTGATCTTGTTTGATTCGTCTTTACGAGTACATTATTAATATCTTACTTTTATAATTTTTGCAAACACGTAGCTAACGATATTTACCGTGTAAAACCCGTCTCGGCAAATGTGAAAAAAAAATTTGGTAGAGTGGAGTTGAATGGAGGAAGTATGATTTTAAGGTTGTGGACTTTTGCTCACGTAATAATATCAACCGTTGGTCTTATTTCAGACGGTAATAAGTTAAGAACTTTTATAAATCCATTTTTATTCAACATTATTTTAATCGGTTGTGTGTACGTCTTAACGTAAAATCGTCTAAAACAAGAATTTGTGTAATATCATAGTATGAGATTTGTGGGCGTAGTTTTAAATAAAAAGGTTTTGAAATAATGCCTAATTAGTTTTAAATTCGTGCATAATTTGTACGGGCTTGTTACTTAAACTTATAAAAAATATTTGACTTGTTGTATAATCACTAGTTTTATACCCGTGTAAAAAATGCACGGATTTTGTATCTTATAATTGAAAAATAAAATATATAAATATCGTTTTTGTCTTATCAATTTGAAAGTCGGGAAAAGAAGAAGGGGACGAACAAAAAAGATAAGAGGAAGTATATATATAGAGAGATATAAGGAAAAAATAACAATCTATTTTATAAGTTATACTTCATTAAACTTATTTATTGTATAAAATTTACCTATTTTTCCATATATTTGCTTGTAATCTAAAATTAATCTATAAACTGAACTAATGAACTTGGGCCATAATATAGATCCATGTAAGACGATGACAACACATAACTCTCACAACTTAATTATGAGCCTTTATATATAACACAAATTCTCAACGGTCATTATACTTAATCTTAAAATGAGTTAAATACATAGCAAACTATTTTACTTGTTGCCTAGGGAATATCAAAGTTGTCTTTGGTACCATCATTTGGATACTATTTGACACATCTTACGCCTAAGACGAATATTACCCGTCTTAAGCAACTCCATATTAAAATACTAACCCTAAAAAAAGTCACTCACTTTTCTCTTATGCCACGGTCATTCTCAGAGTTTGTTCATGACTCTTTGAGCTCTATCTTTTTTTTTTATTCCTCAAAAATCAAAATTAACTTTTCATCCATATCTCAATTTGTTTGTGATTAATTTCGCCCTTTCACTCTTCTTACATCTATATTTCATCTCATTCATTATTAATCCATGCAATCATTATTTACAAAAATTAACTAAAAAAATCACCATGCCTTGTTGTCGAGTTTTCATATTCCGGTTCTTTTTTTATTTTATTTTATTTCTTTTGTATTTGAGTGAGTTCAACTTTATAGATTTGCAGTTCTTTTGAGATCTAAATGTGTGCAAATTTTTATGTAAAAATCATAAAAAAAATACATATTTACTCGACTATTTCAATTGTTTTTATCTCAATACACATGACCTATTAAATTTATGGTACCGGTTTATTGTTAAATGACATATTTTTTTAACTAATAATAGGAAATAAAATCATCTCTTAAATTTTGCTGAAACAATAATGTAGAGTCTATTGATCGAACACGAAAGAGAGGGGGGGGGGGGTGAATTGAGTATTAAAAACTAGCCCCACTTTTTCGATTTATATGATATGTAATTAATTATTTGATCTTATAGATTAAAATCAACTAATTAATTAATCAAAGTAAGTACTAGTAACGAAATAACAAAAAGTAAAGAGAGGCACACGTGATTTTTGAAGTTGTTCAGTTTCACAAGTTGAAACCTACGTCCACTATTCTCGATTAATAATTTTTAGTACCTTTCTCAGGATTACAAAAATTATCAACCCACTCGTATAATCAACTATGATTATAAATCAAGGTAAGTATCGCTAAATACTCTATACTATCTTACGTTAATAAGAAAGTACAATATAACTCACAAGAATTCTTGTTAAAGAATAAGTAAGATTATGTGATGTATTATTATCCAATAACGTATTTCACGTGAGCGATTGACAAAGAAGATGCACGACTATTTTGAAAAACAAACACCAAAAATAATAAATATTTTGCTCAAGGTTTGTTCAAAATGATTTGTAAAAAATATCTCAATGTGTATATCAAAGTCGTTATGTATGATTGAGATGGAAGGAGTATTTATAATAGAAGCATAAGAGATATAAAATCTAAAACCCTAGCTTAATATTTAAGAAAGATATTTATTTTTAATATCTCAAAATATTATTTGCTTTATCTTTTAGAAATATATTTATGTTTAATATCTCAAAATATTGTTGTAAAGATATTATTAGAATTCTAGGTTAAGGTAAATAAGGAAACAAGCCTATGGTGGTCGAAATCCTTACTAGGAGGCACAATCCTTGATTTACACGAAACCCTAGGTGGCACAACCACTAGGTAGACTTATTAGGTTAACAACAAATTGAGATAGAATATATTAGAAACCCTAGATAGCATGACAACTCATAAGTTGTATTACTAACCAATAGAATCTCATAAATATATCCTCTATTAAAACTTTTGATAAATATAAAAATACTCTTTCTCTTTTTTGAAAACATTTAAAATATTGATTTCCAAAATCATGCATCAACTTACATAATCCAAAGTTCTGTTGGTCTTGCTTCAGACGGACCATTTTGGTCTGAAGCAATAAGACGGGATTTTGTAACCACTTTACAGTTAGATGTAACCAATATTGAAAACAAGTTGATATAAGCTGTGGTTACATTTTATCAAAAAGTGGCAACATAATCCCATCTTATTTCTCAGACGGAATTAGTCCGTCTGAAATAAGAATTTGTGTCAAAAGTTATACGTTAAGGCTATAACTTTGAACTTTAGTATGTAAAGTTATAAGTGAGTCATAACTTTACAAACTTAAAATCACTCTAATAGATGGAATAGTTACCGAATGACGACGTATACTATCTAATCTTCACAAAGATCTTCAGTATACGGATCATCTCTTCATCTTGATCACCAAGACCCTCCATCTTGAGTCTTGTGTTATTTGAAGTAGATCTTGCTTGAATTGTTTCTTCAATGTTATAACCAAGGTAGCTATAACTTTGCACATATGAACTTCCAAAGTTATACATCAAGCTCCTATAACTTTATCTCACATAAATCTTCAAAGTTATGCCTTAAGCTCCTATAACTTTGATCTTCTTTCATGTAATTGTTGGTAGCTATGATAAGACTAAAAACACACAATTACATGCATATGATATATCAAGTAAAGCACATTATCAAGTAAACACATGTCATTATCAAAACTATAAAATAGATCCAACAAATAATATTTTAAAGGGTATGCTAATATGATTTAATTTTTGAATTGTCATAGGAAAATATATTTATTTTTAAAAGTAATTATGTGATATTCTTGGGTACCAAGACGTCCGAAAAGAGGGGTTTTTTTCCATGAATTTTTTAAAAATTTGTTTTATACCCAAGTCGGAATAAAATTGAATTCTGGATAATTTTTAAAAGAGACAATCATATTGATATTGCAATATTTATATTAAAAAAGTGATGTTTGAGTACGGCTTTTTGATCTCTTTTTTTCATTTTAATATTCATGTTATTTTCACACTAATTTAGTCTAGGTTTTTCATTGTAGTTAATTTTATTTGCCAATTTATAATTTTATAATCATCCATATACCTAAGCTCTCTAAATCAAAATATATGAAAAATAGTTAGCATTGGTTATTGCGTAGAAAACATGCATTCAATTAATTAAAAACTTCTTCAATTAATTGACTCTACCAGTGCCTAAATAAAAGACTTTTTTTCCTCATTTTAATGAGCCAATGAGAAGTTTCTAAGTGATTCCTCTTTTATATAAAGAAAATTTTTGTATCTTCCGCTACACATATTATTGGAAAAACATAGGATTTTTTAACAAATATTTTTGCAAGAAAAATGAAATTGCTTTTTTTGTTTTGTGTTTTTTAAATGGTTGAATGTGTTTATATTTACTTTTTAATTTTTACACGTAATATATTCTTTTGTAATTTTGTAATTGTCTGATTTGTTATTTACTACTATATTTTATGCCCGTGCGATGCACAGGTTTACATTAATGTCATTTTCATAATTTTTTTATAACAATTAACTTATAAGACTATAATAAAATATGATTTTTAAGAAAATAATTTGACCTATATTTTAACCATATTTTTTTATAACAGTCAACTTCTATTTTAATCATATTTTACCAACCTTGTCCGGACTCAAGTTATATTTGACCTATATTATAATCCCGAAAATATTAACATGACTCTCACATTCAAATCATTTATTAGGTTTAGATATGTTTTGATTGATACATTCACAAAAAAAAAATGATCCAAGTAACATAAGAGATTTTAGGTTGATACATAAGTTCCAAATATGACTCCTATTTGTAATCATAGGATCATCTCACCTTATGCGAATTGTTTAATATGGAACAATTCTACTATTTGTAGGTGGTATATTTACCAAACCTACATTATTTTTCAATGCGGGATAAATAACATACTAAGAATTACACCAAGTATGTCTAAGTAATATAAGATTCTCACATCGGAAAAAGATCATAATCTGGGTAATCATGTGATTATAATAGAAGTCGTCCTTGAAACTTAGATATCAACCCAAAATCGTTTAAGTTTCTCAAATATTGTTTAGAGAACTCTTAAAAGTTTGTATTAATTATGAAAATAATATAATTAGATTCGTGGTCTGTTTCGTTATTTATTTTATATTATTTATTTGTTAAATGAAATATAATTGTTTTTATACAAAAATTATAAATATTACTTGAATATAATATATGAAATATATATATAATAATAACTAAAAGATTATCCACCTTTTTTTTATATCTAGAATATTATATATGATATTTTCTTAATTTAATTTTTGATCGATGTGATAATATACTCTTAAGAACTCTCTAAGACAATACTTAATTGTCGTAAAATTAATTTTGGGTTGATCCCTAAGTTTCAAGGATGTCTTTTATTTATAATCATAAAACACAAATTCTTGTTTGTGACGGGCAGTATCCGTCACAAGCTTGCGACGGGTACCACTTCCCCTCACAAATGACTCATTTAAGGGAAAAGGGGAAGCACATGGGGGGTGTCCCACATGTTGTAACAACCCGAAAAGTACCCTATTTTTCTAGTGAAAATATTTTACGAATACTTTTCAGCCTGTTTAAGTTTTAAAGTGGAATTTATTGTTTCCAGTTGAATTTTGAAATTCCGAGTTCGTATTTGGAATTTTTGAGAGATTCCATGAGAATCCCGTTTTTAAGTCAACTTTGACTTTCGTTGACTTTTTCCGACTCGCCTTGTAATTTTGAAGACCGAAATTTTATTTAAAAAAATAATATTTTTAATTTATTTTTATTAAGATTTATTTGGATTTATGATAATTTAATATAATTATTTTGAATTTATTCGGAATTAAAGAATAACTTTTACGGTTTTAACCCGAACGTCATTTAACTAGTCCCGAGTCATCTTAAATCCCGAAACAAACCCGAAACTCGACTTTGGCATGAGTCACACGCCCATGTCATCTTTTTCCACTCACTTTTGGATATTTTCATTATTTTGATTAATCTAATAATAATATCTTAGATATTTATTACTTTATCGATCCGTCAACGAAAATTACGAAAACCGTTTACAAAACAGACCCGACAATCACCATTTCACACGGCACTCTTACCCTCTAATAGGACTAGATATTTGTCTTTCTTTTGATTACAATAACATAATATCTTGATATTTAATTTAATTAACTTAATATATAATTATATCTAATCAATTACCGTAATATAATTTTTAAACCCGAGTCAATTCCGTAACAACAATTTCAAAACCCGACTCTTAAGTCTTCTATAAACTACACGGCTCACACCCACCACTTCCTCACTAACTACCTTTTCATTTTACATAAAGCACTTAAGATCTAATTATACTTTCTTTAATCGTTCTCATCGTTCTTCGTCGTTTCTTCAATCGTTTCTTCGTCGTTCTTGAGCAAATCGTTAATCAAACCCTTCATTTCTTATTCAATCCGTCCCTAACTTATATTTCTAGAATCTCCTCTTCGCTCTCCATCTTCAAATCCACGGTTTATTCTTCATATCCGACAAAATCATTTTCAACACTTTAATTATGGGAATTCATATTTTAAGTTCTAATAATGTTTTTCTTGTCATTTCTTATAGGGGAAGATTTTGAAGACGAGTTTTGTGACTCGTATATTTTAGGAGAAGATTAGAAGACGGGTTTCTTATTTTCTTTACTTCTTATTTTTGGTGCTACTTGATTTTGCTAGCTAAGGTAACGATTCCGAGTTACTCGACGAATTAATGTTACATACCTTTGTATCTTTTGATCTTTCTTTTTTGTTCATGTCATTGTTATCTATGGTTTTTAGTTAGTAACATGATAAGTAGTTGTTATTATTATATTTTATGAATTTATAACAAGTTTAGTGTTCTTGACATAAATGGATGATTTGTTCATAATCATGATTTTTGTATGGATGGTTGTTAAAATGGTTGTTTGTTAATTAAACATGTTGGAAATATTTTGGTGTTTGTTGTTGGTAGAACCGTGTAAGATGGCCGGATAAACCAGCCCAAACTAGGTCGGTTCAGGCCGGTTCAGGCCGGTTCAGGCCCGGTCCAGGCCGGTCTGGATTGGTCCGGGATTTGTCCTTTGGGTTTTTGTCGATACTTGATTGTTTCGTTGTTGTTTTGACGGGTTTTAAATATGTTAAGCATGCGGGAAATATTAAGAAACGGTTTTAAAAATGACGACCCAAAACAGGCCCAAACCAGGCCCGTGGGCCCAGTCCAGGCCCGTGTTATGTTCGGCCCAAATCAGCCCGTGGGTTCCTTCCATGGACTTGTGACGGTTTTTGAGTTATTGTTATTTTATCGTGTTTTTGTAATATTTAACAAGTGAGAAATGTTAATAAGTAAAATATTTAATTAAAAGATTTTTCATAAAATTATTATTTCTCACATGTAAGAAATTATAATACGAGATCGTAGTTTAATTTGATATCCTTTAAGTCAAGCGGGTTTTTCGTAAGATTTAATAATTCACATGTTAGAAGTTTTAATAAAATAACATGTAATGAATATGTTGATTTTATGTCTAAGTCTAACTGGTAAAGACTCTGTTTCTAGCCGGTTTGACCAAAACGGGTTTTGTGTCAAACTAAGATCTAGTCAGCCAACCCGTCTTTGACTGATGACACGTCGCGGGACTCGGGTCGGGGATTTGTCTTCAAGTAAGTTTGTATTTAATTAATGAATTAGCCTTAGTAGATATGAGGCGATATGTTATTTGATTATGATTTATATGCAATTAGTCACATGTTAGGAAATTGTTTCCGTGACGGTTTGATTATATGGTTGGTGTCGTGTTGACTAAGTCCCCATAGAGAATTATGAGTATATGGCGTCTTGACCATTCTAATTCTAAATGAGTATCTTGGACCATGACATTGATAGGCCCGTACTATCTTTAACGAGTATATAGTTCACTGCTTGATAGCTTTTGTGTCCCGGCTTGGTGGGTTTATATCCAAGTCGGGGCATGGCATCCTAAGAGTTCCGCTTTGGGAAGTGAGCCAGCTTAAGTACTAGCCATCTCTTCTTAGGGGGTCGCCTAGTAGAGTTTCTCGTGTACGGTTATGTCATGAGACGGGGAATGGAATAGCTGTTGTCGCTAGGTCTGATCAGTCTAGGACTAGGATGTTTTCCTACCTTGTGGTATAGCCTCGAGTTACAGAAGTCGACTATTGCCTGGACTAAGAACTTATGCCTGTTTGTAGAAGTATTGGTCTTTCATGTTTGTATGATTCTATGAGTTTTAGAAGGTGAGATGCAAGCCAGCTAAGATTGATAGA
>JAIUZE010047633.1:0-16689 GCA_022085475.1 Heliosperma pusillum | reverse complement strand
GTCATGAGACGGGGAATGGAATAGCTGTTGTCGCTAGTTCTGATCAGTCTAGGACTAGGATGTTTTCCTACCTTGTGGTATAGCCTCGAGTTACAGAAGTCGTCTATTGACTGTCCTAAGAACTTATGCCTGTTTGTAGAAGTATTGGTCTTTCATGTTTGTATGATTCTATGAGTTTTAGAAGGTGAGATGCAAGCCAGCTAAGATTGATAGAGTTTGGATTACCGGATTGTTAACTGATTCACATGATTACGTGTTGATTAGGGTTTGAGTGTATCACGGCCATGTTTCTGAGAGGAACCTCTGAGCTAGCATACCAGCTTCCCTACCTCGTGTTATAGTTTATTATCGGATTCACATGATAGCTTTCATATGATAGGTTATATGTTAGTTAATTGTTTCATAACATGAAAAGCATATCATATATGTTAAGGTTTTGTATTTTCCATATACATTGCTTTTATGTTATTCATGTTTTATTAAACTCGACATTTCGTGGCTGGGAGAACTCGGAGTTACTCCCCACTGACTGTGGCTTCCGTGTTTATATTTAATGCGGTTGGCAGGTTTGTGATGCATACTTGGGTACATTGACGAGCTAGCGAGTGAAGTATTACCTTGGACCTATATTCGGTTCTTAGGATTGTATATATTATACACTCTTTTATTTCCGTATTTATACGAGATATATGTCTCCCGTTTTAGATACTTTTTATGTATAATATTATTTCCTTTCGTTATGAACCTTTTTCTTTAAGACACCTTTGTTATGATGAATATATTTAATAGTAGGTTCCGGTTTTAAAATTTACCGATTTTCACTAAAGTGAACCTATTAGAAACGTATTCTCATCTTTTATTTATTTAAAGTACTTGTTTATCTTTCCGCAAATTTGAGGGTGTCACAATAATGGTCGGAGGGGTCGGGGGTGGTGGCCGTTATTTTTGTTATTTTTTTTTGTTTTAGATCTAATATTTGTTTTATTTATTTGTTTGTAGTCTTTCTTTTTTATTTTATTTTCAGAATTTATGTTTTTGTTTAGGTCCCGTACTTTGTTTTTCAAATTTCTGATATTTCTTTATATTTTTCAATCACAAAATCACTTTCTGTTTTTTTTGGTCTCATTTTCTATTTTTAGATCTCGTTTTTTTGTGGTTGGTAGAGCAAAGGTGATATTATTTGTGGTGGTTATTTTTTCATTGTCTAAAGTTACTGGACTGAAGTTACACAAAAAAGGACTGAAGTTACACAAAAAAGGACTTAAATTATAACTAAAATTCTAACTTAAATTTACAACACGGAGGATCTCGATCTTTCTTGGACCTAGTTTTGGGTGTAAGTTTACATTTTATTAATCCACTTTTTCGTCCATTTGAAAATTATAACTTAAATTCTTTTTATTATTAAAATCTTCTTATACAAGTCTTTAATTTCTTCTTTTAGAAGGGTAAGAAGAAAAAAGGTAACATGCCCACGGCTCCGGAGCTCTTCCTTGACACCCATTCCCGACTCCAAGACAATAGAAGATATTGGATTAAGCCAAAAGATAAGGAACTATATGTAAGTTTCAAACCATTTTTGGATTTTTACAATAAGTTCATTTTTTTGAATGTTCAACAAATTTTGTAGCTATTTTTAATCATAATGTTTATATTTTGTAGGAAACATTTTTGGCCGAGAAAGTTAGGCAACCCGAGAAGCCCGATAACGAGATTTGGTTCGAGTTGGTAGGGTTTCAAGAAGGGGAATGTGTACGGAATTGGCTCGGCTAAGGATGTATTCTACGAAGCTCCAAGGGCAAGGATGCCTTCCAGCTCAAGACAAACTTACGAGCCGGGAGTCGTAGGTAAACTCCAAGCCCAACTTGACGAAGAAAGAAGAAAAAACGCCGAAAGGGATGAGGAAGTCCGGATAATGAAAGAAAAATTTAAAGCAATGGAAACCATGTTCAACAACTGCAACCAAGGTCCGCTTCCCTTTCGGCGAGATTATGACGAAGGCAATGGAGGTGGTGGTATGCAAGCCGAAGCCAATATGGGTTTCCTTGGCTTTTGATTTTAGTTTAGAAACTGGTTAATTGTGGTTGTTTAAACTTGGTTTTGTAAACCTTTATCAAGATTTGTAAACTTGATTTGATTTTCTTGATATATATGAGGATGTTCGTTTCTCATCGTGTTGTTTTCTATTGTACTTGCATGTATGGTATGGTAATGAAATGGCAGGATGAAAACAGAAATATTTGTGCAATAAAACAGGGGTTTTGGCGACTGAAATGTTCTTTTGGCGACTGTTTTCAGTCGCCAAACCCCCTGTATTTTTACAAATTAAACTTGATTTTGCGACTGATTGGCAACTGATATCAGTCGCCAAATTGGCGACTGAATGGTGTAGTTGTCGCCAAATTGGCGACTGAAGGCGACTAATATCAGTCGCCAAATTGGCGACTACTTCACCTTTCAGTCAACAATTTGGGCGACTGATTTCAGTCGCCATGTTGCCAATTTGGCGACGCTTTTGTCAGTTGCCA
Organism: Heliosperma pusillum; assembly: GCA_022085475.1. Lineage (NCBI taxonomy): Eukaryota > Viridiplantae > Streptophyta > Magnoliopsida > Caryophyllales > Caryophyllaceae > Heliosperma > Heliosperma pusillum. Next base: position 14,161 of record JAIUZE010047633.1, on the reverse strand, counting down.
AATTTGGCGACCGAAATTAGTCGCCCGAATTTTATTTGGCGACTAAGGCTTGCGGCAGGGTCTTGGCGACTGATTTCAGTCGCCAAATTCATTTTGGCGACTGAAATCAGTTGCCAACATCGGTCGCCTGAATGTTGTTTTCTTGTAGTGTAAGTTCGGGTTTTTGTACCTCAAGGTTTTGAGTTGTAGAAACCAAACCTACAAAGTGTGAGCTTCATTCCAATGATAACTCTTTTCCATCCAAATCATGCTCCAAAGCATCCATCTCTTCATTCACAATCTCATTATTACCTGCAAATGATTCTAATAGTAAGAGTGCCTCCAAAGGGTCTTTAGCCAAAGACCGAGATATAGAGTCATCTATGACAATGTCAACAACATCCAAAATATCAATAGAAAAACAAGACTCTTCTAACATTGGACTCTTCATGGCACTATTCAAATTGTATGCGACCCAATCGTCTCCCACTTTCAATGTGATTTTACCATTCTTGACATCAATTACCGCACCCGCGGAATGTAAAAGGGTCTTTCCAAAATAATTGAGATTTGGCATCCTCGGCCATGTCAAGAACAATAAAATCAACCGGAATAAAGAATTTACCAACTTTGACGGGAACATCCTCCAAAACTCCCAAATGGCGTTTTATAGAACGATCCGCCATTTGCAACGTGACACTAGTACATTTTAAGACTCCCATATTAAGCTTAGCACACATAGAGTAAGGAATGACACTTACACTAGCACCTAAATCGCTTAAAGCTTTATCAATTTGATAAGTACCGGGATCTTTTAACTTAGGAGGGGACTTGTTAGGAGGGGACTTGTTTTGCAAAAGAGCACTACACTCGGTGGTGAAGACGGAATTTGAGTAATTAATTCGGTAAAAGGAACGGTTACCTGAAGGTTCTTCACAATTTCCATGAATTTACCGAATTGAGTGTTATTTTGATGCTTTGCCAATATATGAGGGAAAGACACTATGACTTTTTCCGGCTCTTTTGTCTCAACAACCTTCTTTAGAGGAACATCCTCCACATCTTTGACTTTCTCAACCACAATTGGATCATCCACCTTCTTTGGTATACCCTCATCTTTCTTACCACTAGGTGAAATTTCCAACTCAACAAACACCTCTTCATTGTCCTTGGGCATGGGTGGCTCATCATACTACTGATGCGTGTCGTTTCCGCAATCAAAATTAAATTTATATTCACTCGCTAATTCTACCAATTAGATAGTGTAAGCAAGGGTCGAACCCACTGAAGTTACTATCTTAGATTAACTAAATATAATATATAACTGTAATATATAATGGGGGGTTGGTTTAGGTTGGTTTAGGTTGTTTTGAACTAAAAGTAGCTAAGTTAAGTAACAAATTAAAGTAGCGAATCTTATAAGTGATAGACTATGAATGACGAATTAATAGGAAACATGTAATTTTCTATAGATAACATGGTAAAATCATCGACTCACTTTAGTCTTGAATAGACTGGTTAACTAGGTAGTCCCTTGGAAGCAAGCAAACTACTACTTTGATCTTTCTTACTCGTTCAATCCCGTGAAAACATGCAAATTTAATCCTAGTCAAATTACGTCAACTCAACCATGAAAACATGTATCGACCTGACAAACTCAATCGCATTAAGAGCACCAATCTATTGAATTAGATAAGACCAGAAAACTGCAACCTCATACAATTCAATTATCAAACAAGATTCAAGTAAAGGAAAGCGAACCAGAAAACTGCAACTCGATTAGCACTACTCTCAATTCAACAATAGACTCACGAAAATATTATAGATGATCAAACTAAATAAATTAACATGAATCATAGAGTCAAATTACGAATCTTGAATAAATATCCAATTAACTAACTGATCTTACAAAACAATAATCCAATCTCATAAACCCACAATATCAAATAGCTAAACACACAATATTGTTAAGGCCCACTCTCTCTCTAAAAATTGGAGAGAGAGAAACTCTCTAAAAAAAACCCAAAAAAGAAAAAAAGCGTCTGTAACTCATCGTGCACCACCGCAACCGCCTCCTACCCACGTTTCATCCCTCTCCTCACATCATTTCGCCGGAGATGTGGCTCTGTTTAGGCCCATCTCCTGCTAATCGTCATGCCATTTCTAGTTAAGCTTTTCTTGCCAAGTTTCCGTCCCCTTGTCTTTCCGGGTTGTGATCTTGTGCTGGTGTTTCCTCGGCCCTCTCGATCGTGGCTCATCCCTGCTCTCCTCTTTCCCTGATCCATGTGTTTGTTGATCGTTTGGTTGTTGGTCTTTCAGAGTTATTGTCTTTGTCGGTCATCCGTGTCTCGAGTTGTCTTTGCGCGGACATTACTAAGGAGGTGTTCCCCCCTCCCCTCGCCCCTTCCCCCACCTTCCCTAGTATGTTCTCGTTTTGTTCCGGGTCGTCGATCTCCTTATCGGTCGTACTACGTTGTAGAGTGTTCTTGAGGTCTTCCCCTTTCCGGATGGTTATGCATGTATCCCTTTCGGTGTTCCCCTTCCCCTCGCCCCTTCCCTCACCGATCGGTATTTGCATGTCTCTTTGGGGTGTTCCTTTCTTTGCTTGTCGCTTTCTGCTTTTGTATGACAGTTTTGGGCATCGTCGGCCTCTCTGTGGTCATGGTTGTCATGGTTTATGTGTCCTTGTTTGTCAGTTTCATGGTTCTTGCTTGGGATTTGAGGTCGTCCGTGCGGATGGGTGTCCGTCGGGTTTGCCGTTGTTGGTTTTGGTGCAGATCCTTTTCCGGGTGGTCAGGGGCTGATCTTGGTATCTTTGTGTTAATTGGTGTGGCTATGTCGATTTGGATTTTGTTGGACCGGGTTGCTTTATGGTGCTGGGAGGGTCGGTTGCGGTGGTTCTCAACCGACATTTAATGTCTTATTTTAGTTTCCTTGCTCTTATGTTTATGCAAATAATTATTGATAATGTGTGGGTTGGATTCGTCAGAAGTCGATGTATATTGATTTCTATTGGCTTAAGGTTGGCTCAGGGACCGCCTCTGAATTCGCTTAGCTGCATGTTGGATTTCCTGATCTGGCTGTCTTATGGTCAAAGGGCTCGATTTCTAAGGTGTAGGAGAATTCTCTCCACTGATAGAAGACTTCGTCGTCTTGCTTATCTCATTAAATTTCTTCGTTCTTTTCGTAAAAGCGGAAGTACACCTTGTCATTGCTTCTCTGGGGCTCGTATGCGGCAACGTTTTATGGAAGTCAAGTATGGGCTTGAAGGGGGTTCATTTGTTCGTGGTCTTTCATTCGTCCTTATTCATCCTACCATTATTAGTTTAGTTTATCTTAATGTTGTATTGTTAATTTTATATAATGTTTATGTAATCCCCTTAGTTGGCTTCATAGTGCTAGAGATAGTAGTCGAGTCTCTGGTGCTACGTAGTCGAGTAGCTTATTGTGTTCCCGTAAGGAATTTGTAAGTTACTTTCTCCATTGTCAAAAAAAAAAAAATATCAAATAGCTAATTACATGTCCCTATAATTAAATTAGTTCATACTAATGATAAAAACAATAAAAATAGAGGAAATATTTGAGAAATATCATGGAAAATCGGAGGAATAACGAGTCGGAACAAGAGTTTGCGCTCCGTCGGATCGCCTCTGTTCTTCGCTTGGAGTCCTCTTCTGTCTCGTCTTCTTCTATCTCCGTATGGAGTCCTTTTTTGTCTGATCTCTGCTTTTTATAATGTGGCATAAATAACAACGCGGACAATTGGGATCTTGATAATGGACTGAGCCCACTTGAATTTACTTATGCGGTACCTCAAACTTGGGCCGTGAAGTTGTGCGTATTTAATTAAGTTTTACGTACGTGCTTGCTTGCCTGCTTGCTTTTATTCCGATTTTGACGTGTACAATATTGGACCGTCCTGCATTCATATATCTTAAGTAGATATCCGAACTCAATTTAAATGGGTAGTAACTAAATGATCAAAAATACATATTAAAAGTCTAATTTAGCTCACAATAATAAAAGACGGATTAAAAGCTCAAAACACAAGATAATTATAATATTAGCTTTAAAATACGAAAGACGACATTAAAAATAAAATATTAAGAGGGTAAAAATACGTATAATTATTGACTTATCAACTACGTACCAATTTTCAAGGTGATTGCATTGAAAGTATCATGTGGTTGCTCACCTTGAGGTGGTAATTGACCCGTTTTTCTTTGAGAGCTAGAAGCGGCTAGTTGAGCCATTTGTTGTTCTACCATTTTGATTGCGGCATTATGAATTTGATCGATTATTTAAAGTTGAGCCAACATTTCCGATTGGTCTTATCAAATTGCATTACCAAGGTCTTTAGTTTACCTCCCCTTTTGTTGGTAGTTTTGATTTTGATAGCCCGGTGGAAAATTGAACCTTTGTTTTGGGACATAGGCATTTTGTTGAGGTTGAGGCACATACTTTTGTTGGGGTTGAATATTGAGCACATTGTTGCTTTTGTAAGACAAGTTGGGGTGAAATTTTGTGTTTGGATGTAAGTATTGGAAAAGATACCCGGTGGATAAGAACTTTGCTTAAAAGTTTGAAAAACACATACCTCCTCCATAGTAGCTTGGCATAGAGTGGAGAAATGACCCGTACCTCCGCAACTTTCGCAAACAACAATTTGGCTAGTAGAAGACACGACATTGGGTTGATGAACCGCATTTTGAGCCTCTAACTTTTCTTGGAGCAAAAGGATTTGGCTCTTCAAAATTTTAGTGTCGGAAACTTCCTCTCTTCCCTTGATGGGTGTACTCCGAGAATTGACATATTGGGCATCATAGATCTCCATGGATTCAATTTTGGCATGAGCAATATCTGTGTCAATTTGATCAAACCGCCCATTATTGGTTTAATAAAGAATTCTTCGGGATTCGGCACAACACCCATTGTAGAATGTTATGGCAAAGAATTAAGCATCCAACCCATGATGTGGGCATTGCCTTTTGAGCTCCTTGTACCTCTCCCAAGCTTCATATAAGCTCTCAAGAGCTTGTTGATGGAATCCTGTGATTTGGCTCCTCAAAGTTTGAGTGTATTCGGGTGGAAAAAACTTTTGAAAGAAGGCAAGAGCCAATGTTTCCCAATTGGTGATTCCCATTGTGGTGCGATCAAGGCTATTGATCCATAGTTTTGCCTTGTTTTTCAAAGAGAAAGGGAAAAGTATTTCTCTAATTTGGGCTTGAGTGACACCCGTTTGTCGAATCATGATACAATAGTCACAAAAGTTTTGCACATTCAAATTGGGATCCTCCAAAGGACTTCCCCCAAATTGCTTCCTCTCCACAAGGCTAATGAAAGCCGGTTTGATCTCGAATTCTGGGGCGGTAATTTTAGTGGTAGTTGTACCGGCCAGAAGCTAGCCGCGGTGGGCTTGGAATGATCGGAAAGTTTCACTATTTTCTTAGTTGGTGAGGGTGGTAGTGATGATGATGAACTAGAAACCTCCTCATCTTCAAGATGTTCCAGATCGTCCAAGTAAGACTTTGTAGTACTTTCAACTTGCATGGGAGAAGCGGCTTCTTTTACTTCTTTCCAAAAGTGTCGTCTTCTACGAAAGGTTTTCTCGGGCTCGAAATCTGGTGAAAGTAATTCTTACTCACGAGAAGACCTGGGTCTCAAGTAAATCTGGTGAAAGTAATTCTTCAAGGAAATTGTAAGTATGGTCTCAAGGAACAAGTGTTCCTAAAGACAAGAGAAAAATAAGATAGAAGTCTACAAATCAAAAACGAAATAAAACCGTAGTCCCCGGTAACGGCGCCAAAATTTGATAGGCTATCGCACTTCTATGCAAAGATAAATTTCTCTTGAAACAAATTCATGTAGTATGAGGGGTCGAACACAAGGAGACGGGAATTGCGCTATGAAGTGCTATGAATAGACTACTATCAAAGTCGGTTTAATGATTGCTTTGGTTTAATGATTTTTAGCTAAAATGTTATAAAATATATAATTAAAAGAGTCTAGGGAAGTTGAGTCACCATACAATTATTTTATACTCATGTTAAACTTGGAATTAATAATAATGTTAATTATTTAGGCTAAAGACACTCATCTCTCGATATGAATGTCAACCTTAGGTCGAGTCCTAGAGAACTTTCGTTATGACTAGGTCGTCATACTAAACATGCTTAGTCTAATCCAATTCCGTGCCTCTCGACTTTTAGAATGAATTAACAAACTTAATCAATGAATATGGCACTAAACAAAGATTAATCATGATGATACAAACATGTGAAAGAAACAATTTAGATAATATATCAACCTATTTTAACATTTTACATTTTAGTCATGCATGGCTCCCCTAATCCCTAGACAAAGGGAACTACTCACTCATATTTAGAATAAAATTAATGTTGGTGTATAAAACGGTAAATGTGTTAAACATGATTAAATGAAATAACAAAAGTTATAAAAGTGCTAAATGATAAATAACAGTAGTGAAATGCAAATGCTAAACTAATAAAACACTGCTAATGATAATAAAGTGATAATGAAATTACAATAATGAAACGAACAAGGTTCGAAATTACCGAAAAAAAGGACTTGAAGTTGAACAAGAATACTAGAACCAAAAGATTAAAGAAAGATTGTATTGAATTGTAACCAAATGCTTGAACAAAGTAATAACCAAATGTTTAAAAATATTGAAACTAAATATGAAACTAAGAGAAATTTGTGTGCTTAAGCTAAGGAAAATGTATGGGAGAAAGATGTGTAAAGATGATGTAAAAGATGATCCCCTAATGACGGATTAAGGCTCCTATTTATAATAAAATATGAGCATAACGTAAGGCACATAGGGGAGTCAAACCCCGATCGGGGAAAGGCAACCCCGATCGGGGCCAGGGTAATCTGGGTTAATTCCTCTTAATTACTCGGTTAAATGCTTGAGGAATCCTATGATGCGTCTTTAAGCCCCTTAATTTCCCGGTTAACTGCATAATTTGGCATCCCATGAGCATCCAAAGAGCATCCCTATGTTGAGTTGGGTGGACTCCTTAAGTTGGGCTTTTAGTTTGGTTTCTCATTTGTACATCAACCCATTTCACAAATTTTCATGTTTGGGTTTGTCATTTCCCATAATGTTTTTCCTTGGTCCATCTTGCTTCCATTAGCTTAGTGAACTTTGGTGCTTGCTAATGTGCTAGGAAAAAGCCTCTAAATGCTTAGATTCATACAAAATGTAGCAAACACGAGCAATACACCTCGAACAAGTAATTAGCTCACAAATATACTAAATGAAGTATAATAATCATGTAAAATTGAGCTAAATTAGGGAGTAAAATCATATAAAAACTAGACATATCATAGGCATTTCATAATATCATGGAATAAACATGTGAAACAATCGTTATACCATCATCATACAATATTAACTCGAGGAAGACTCCCCTTGGCAATCACATACGCACTAAGGGCTTACATCTCACCATTAGCGATATGTGCTTGAGAAGGTTAGAGACTCAACATGCAAACCAATCAAGGCATCCAATATCCATGTATACAAGCCAACATATTACCAAACATACTCTCACGTTAAATGACACGCACTAGCATATGTACTTTCCCAGACAAGACAAACTAGTCCACGGGATCAACATTTCCCTGAACCGTCTACGATAATCGTGTCGTAAACTAAAGACTCTAATCTTCCTGGTAGGATGGCAACAATACAGAAGTCCTAGTCTAAACCTGACCAAACTCTCGGGATAAACTGTAACACCCCACACACCAAGGTGCCTTACAAGACCCCTTAGCACATGGAAGTGCTACCATCTCGGTTGCCCGAGGCAGTAAATATCACAACAAGCAATAAAGAAACAACATTTATTAAGTTAATGTTTAAATGTCAATACATAACCAAACAGATGGCATACCATCTGGCCAAAATATCAAATCTACAATATTAAGATGTCAAAACTGAATAACAATGTTTAAAGACCCTAAGGTTCAAGACTCCAACTGACACACGGAAGCTAGACACACTCGGCGATCGCATCCTCGATCCCACACAATGTTAATGATTACCTGCGATCACTTGCTCACCACCCCCCATTGGATCACAGTAAATTTGCAAAACAATAAAAGGGTCAGTATTCACATATACCGACCAATGTACAAGAAGCACAAGGGAAAGAAACTGGAGGGCCACCGCAGCGGTTACCTCAGTAGACTCAGGTTAGCAGCATGCTCTACAATTCCACCTATTGACCCTGGACAAAAACTCGACAAATCTCCATCATGTCACAACAGTGGCCAACACATCAATCACATAACAATATTACATAGTCTCATCACATCAATTAGCAACGTAAAACTGAGTAGGGAAACCCTTCCTTATAGCAATTCCGATAGCAAGAAAGCAGTCAAAAGTATTTCACTAGGAAGTCCCCTCCTATTCAAACACAATCACATAATCATTATAAAATCCCCTTTTCCCAATTCAATCAGAATAGGAAACACAATATGATCAATCACAATCAAGGAGACTTACCAAGTAATTGATCGGTGTAGCAAAAAGGATGAATCCGGCACGAGATGATTAAAGGTTCTTGAGGAATTCGAAAGGATTTGAGAGTTAAAGTTTGTGATTATGACGTAAACTGATTTTTTTAATGAAAACTGATCATCTTAACGACCCCTTAATCATTCGTCCGACTTAACCCTTGATTCCGTCGTACTCGGTCCAGTACGACTCACTTGGTCGAGTGCCGATTTCACTGAGACGACTACACGAGATCAGAACACCACTAAATCACCAGCCAACTTTACTCGGTCGAGTAGCATCTACTCGGCCGAGTACCATATGTACTCAGTCGAGTAAGTCCTACTCGTTCGAACCCCCAATAATCATAAATACAGAGTATTACAGTCTTCCCTCCTTAAGAATGAACTTTGTCCTCTAAGTTCACAACTGATACTCCTCCACACAAACACCCTATCAACTAACCACAACACAAGACACCACCCAAAAACACATATGGTAAACATATATCACAATATGTCCACTACACATATGATAGACATATGTCACAATAACACATGGTAGACATATGTCACAATAACACAACACAACACATTTGACACAACATAGCAAATAAACACTACACAACAACTTCAACTATGACATATGACCATGACATACTACCCAAGACACAAAACTAGCATCATGCCCCCCCTTAAGAACAAGGTTACGTCCTCGTGACCGAACATACCTCTTCAAACAAATGCGGGTATTTCTCCCTCATTGCAGCTTCAGGCTCCCAAGTTGCTTCTTCCACGTTATGGTTATACCATAACACCTTTAGTAGCGTTGTCTCCCAAGTCTTGGTCTTGCGCACCTTTCGATCCAAGATCTCCTTTGGCACTTCAACATATGGGAGTGCCTCATCTAGCTCGATAGTCTCCGCCTCAAGAACGTGAGATGGTTCACTGACATACTTCCTCATATGCGAAACATGGAACACATTATGGATCCGGTCGAGAGCAGGTGGTAAGGCCAAAGGATAAGCCACATCTCCGACCCGATCCAAAATTTCATAGGGCCCCATAAACTTCTGGCTCAGCGTGCCCCTCTTCCGAAATCTCATCATCCCACGCATAGATGACACCTTCAAGAGGACTTTGTCACCCATCTGGAACTCGATATCCCGATGATGAAGGTATGCATAGCTCTTCTGGCGATCCTGTGGTTCTTTCATCTTCTGAAGAATTAACTTCACTTGCTCAATCATGTCCTGAACCATCTTGGGTCCAAGAACCACCGCCTCAGAACTGTCGCCCCAGTAAACTGGACTCCTGCATCTCCTCTCATATAGAGCCTCAAACGGTGGCATCTCAATTCTAGACTGATAGCTATTCTTGTAGGATAACTCTATCAAATCTAGCTTGTCTTCCCAGCTCCCACCAAAAGATAACAAGCAAGCTGATATGGCTATCGCAACCCTATCAAAGATAAAACCTAACGGTCTCAACAAAATGCAGCAGAGGCAGTCGGGTATCAAATCCACAGGGAGAGGGAATCCTATAACTTGCTAAGTCTGTCAAAGTAATGGAATTGGGGGGTTTGTTTAATTGTTTTTCTAACACTACAAGAGAAAAGGGAAAGAGAAATGAAGAGCGAAATATCAGAAAGAAGAAGAACTAGGATCGTCGGTTCCCCATGGCTTCTAAGGTCAGGATAAAAATCAAAGTAAATTCTAAACAGGTTTGTGGGTAGTGAAAAGGTCCTTTCGGTCCGCTATTCGCCCTAAGATATACTAACTTAGCTCTCGCCCTCATTAGCATAATCCCAATGTTCATCACTGATCTTACCTTTTCCAATCTCTCGATCTAGGTCAAGGGAGTATCAAGTCAATCAATTGAATGCGTCGACTCAAACAATTAAAAGCTATTAAATGCGAAGATTGCATCCAAACCTAATTTAAAGAATACTAATCAATTCATCTTACCTAAGCCACGGTTCCCCTAAATCCTAGCAACGGAATTAGCTACGCATAATTGAAAGAAGAACAACAATAATAAATAAGAAACAAAAAGACATAGAGAAATAACTAATTGAATTCAAGAACAATAATACCCGAATTTGAAAGAAGAAGAAAGTCAGAGGAAGTCCTCAAATTCAGATTCAGAATAAAAGTCAAGATAAAGTCTAGGTAAGGAGTTCCCCTTAATCCTACGTATTTTCACCCTTAAGTAAAGAAAATTGAAAATAACAAAATACAAGGTGTCCATTGCTTAACACACTATCACGCGAAGTCCATCAGCATGTAACCTCTCGATCGAGCAGAATTTGCAGTCCAATGTACTCGATCGAAGTAAGTGTGAGACAGGAACACTCGATCGAGTAACCATAGTGCTCAATCGAGTAAACGTCCAGAGTCAGCAGCTCGATCGAGTAGAACAACGCTCGATCGAGGTCTTCTAATTAATAGTGTAATCGATCGAAGGCTTTTACACCTCGAACGAGTGTTTTGCTCATGGATTTCGTTCCTCCAGTTCTTCAACACGACTTCATGCATTCCGAGACACCAAGATTCCTTTCCGACTCACTTATGCATGCTTGAGGAGCTACAAAATAGCTAGTTTTCCGTCATTCTGGTCCATATCTGCAAATATTACAAAACAAACCAACGTAGACTATTCGGGGGATATTTGTAGTAGAACACTACTAAATAAGCATGGAAATGCGTGCTAATATGGCCTAAAAGGTCTATATAAAATGCACGCATCAAACTTCCCCAAACCAAACCTTTGCTTGTCCTCAAGCAAAAAGGATGCGAACAAATAAAAGGAACAAATAGACTCCGGACTACTGCAAATCGCCCGCTTGAACCAATTTAATGCAACAGTTAAACTCAACAATGAAATCAAATGCAAACAAACTGAACCGTCGACCTTGCTAGACCATCTACGTCGGACTCTCATGGATCACTCTTCTTTCAGCAAAGCAAAGGGTAAGCATGTTATGTGCAAGAGAGAGAAGGAGAAAATAGTCGCTCACCTAACTACGACCGTCGCGTTCATGCAATGCCAACTAACATGATAAAAGATTCAGTTACCGTACACACGCCCAACCACCATTCAAGGACTATCACACGCCGAATACTCGCAACATTTGGATAAGTGAGGTTATGGGTAAGAAGGGGCAAAACAATAATGGAATAGAGGAGGTAAGGCGTCAAGCTAGCTACCTGATCTTAATCAAATGACAAAATCCATCTTCTTATCTCATAATGAAGTACACGGCCATGATTCGGCCAACAACTCACTAGAACCAAAAGGATGGAGTGGAAACGAAACTGGTTAGCTTATTCAGCTCTTACTGAATCCCCATATGATACGAATAAAGCATGGGAATAGAGACCGTTTTCCTTTTCTTTTTCTTTACTATATTTTTTTTCTTTTCATTTCAAAATATTCAGCAAACATTTCCACGGAAACAATTTCAACTTCGATTCCCAAATTCTTCAGATACCAACTCCGTGGCAGGGATGCAAACCAAACTGATAAAATGAAATAAATACCTCAACAACCAACACTAGACTAGCTTGACGCAAGGTAGGCTAGATTTATGATGTAGATTGTGGGTCAACTGGTAGTTTTGGCTGAATGTGGAGTTAAATGGGTAATGAGAAAAAGGGAAATTGCAAGCATTCTCCAAACATGTGATACCGACCACGAACCCGTACGTGCAGGCAATAAGAATCAAATTTCATATACATGCAATGCGATCACACGAGGGAGTAACTACTCACATTCCTATATGAACTGGTCATAGATGTCACCAGTTTAAGAGCTCTAATCCTCAGAAAATGTAAGTAGGTTGCCAACATGTCAGGTCAAGTCTATTCGTTCAGCATCGATTAACAAGCAAATGACTATGCAAGAGATATTAGCTGTGCAAGGCTTAAGTCGAGACTAGATGAAGGGTAGGAGAGAATTGTTCCGACTCGACTAAAATGCAAAAATAAACATGAAAATTTTTGAAATTTTTGGAATTTTATGAGTGATTAACAATGGATACGAAAATGCAGTAAAAGCGAAATGTAGACACGATATGGATGCAAAACCGCCCCAAACCAAACCGTACAATGTCCCCATTGTACAAAGTAAAGTAAAAGAATTGCAAACTAGAGAGAATCGGAAACTTACAGGAACGCGCGTATAACCGACTTCCCCAAACCGAACCGAAAGGAGGTGCTCCAGGGACTCGATCGAGTAGAACACTACTCGATCGAGTGGAAACGAGATGGATCCTTCCCGATCGAGTGGAAAACAGCTCGATCGAGAGGTTTCTTCGCAGAAGTACTCGATCGAGTAACCAGAGTGCTCGATCAAGGGGCTTTAGTGTTCGATCGACCGGAAAGGCTACTCGATCGAACAAAAATTTCAGAGTAAGTGACGCCAAAACTGCGAGAAGCAAGAAATTATGCAATTGGAATTGTTTGAACATTAAAACAGAAATAAACTACTAAAAAGTTTTGAATACGGTACAACAAAACAATAGATCGGGTTGCCTCCCGATAAGCGCAGGTTTATAAGGTCCCGCACGACCCTTGAGCTTCAATCATCAAGCTCCTCGTCTCCGTCGAAGAAGAGCACTTCGACGCGATCCACGACACTGTCAGCTCCATAGTAATGTTTCACATGATGCCCATTAACCTTGAACCGGTTACCCTCGGAGTCTTCTATCTCAACGGATCCAAACTGAGTGACAGCAGTTACTGTGTACGGACCGCTCCACCTGGATTTCAGCTTACCAGGAAATAAACGCAGTCGGGCATTGAATAGCAACACCTTCTGCCCGACTTGGAACTCACGAGGTATGATTCGCTTGTCGTGCCAACGTTTGGTCTTTTCTTTGTAAATACGCGAGCTATCATAGGCATTCAGACGGAATTCCTCTAGTGCATCTAGCTGCAACAAACGTTTCTCACCACACAAGTTAGCATCATAATTAAGTTGGCGGACTGCCCACCAGGCTTTATGTTCTAGCTCAACAGGTAAATGACAGGACTTCCCATACACTAATCGATACGCTGAAGCACCGATAGGTGTCTTAAATGCGGTCCTGTAGGCCCATAATGTGTCATCCAGTTTGGCACTCCAATCCTTCCGTGATTTAGACACAACCTTACCTAAAATCTCCTTTAGTTCCCTATTAGAGACTTCAACCTGCCCACTAGTCTGAGGATGATACCCCAAACCCCTACGATGTTTCACACCATATTTAGACAGTAAGGTCGTTAGCTGCTGTTCCCTAAAATGCATACGCCTATCACTAATGACAACCCTAGGGACACCAAAACGGGGGAAAATGGTCTTACGAAACAGCTTAATCACGGTCTTGGCATCGCAGTTGGGAGTAGCAATCGCTTCTACCCATTTAGACACATAATCTACAGCTACCAGAATATACCTGTTACCAAGACTCGACGGGAATGGTCCTTGATAATCAATGCCCCAGACATCGAAAATCTCGACCTCTAAAATGCCGTTTTGGGGCATCTCATGTCTCTTCGATATGTTTCCTGTCCGCTGGCAAGCATCACAGCTAGCAACAAAAGCTTTAGTGTCAGCAAAGAGAGTCGGCCAATTGAAACCAGACTGTAACACCTTAGCCACGGTGCGCGAT
>JAIUZE010047631.1:0-12923 GCA_022085475.1 Heliosperma pusillum | reverse complement strand
TTATAAATCTCATTTTGGAATATTAGTGGGATGACTAGTCTTTTGATACTCCACGTCATTTGATTAACGTAAATCGATAACGGTCAGCTGACTAGAGTTAGACGTTATTGTCGTATGACGGCGGTAATCAACTGACCCCTTTCGGTCACACCTATAGGATGAGACCCAAACAGAAATCTAATTATTTGTATACGATACATATTAATTAGTACTTTACATATATATTTGATATATGTTTAGTTACGAGAGTTATTTATTGGAAATTGAGTTACAAACTCATTCCGGATAAGTTTATTAGTCATTATACGACAAATTGCACTGATAAATTTACGTCTTATTTTAATACGATTAAATAAGATTTAATTTAATGATTAATAGTAATTCATTAAATTAGTTGAGGTTATGCATATACTTTGAGGAAGAGGTGATTAGTTAATTATATTTACAAGGAGTTGTAAAATAATCTAACTAGGCATTGTGGGACCCATTATATATTGATATAATGATATAATATCACTTAAAAGTTAAGTGTATACTATTTATTAATTTGAGTCATATAATTGTTATATGATCAAATTAACCCTTAATTATACAAGATAATTAAACATATGATTATAAGTATTTGTGGGACAAATATCAAAAATCAAAATTGACCACATGACACTAGTGGGTGCCGAAAATATGGTAGTGTATAACATGATGATAGTTGTTTCTTGTATTACACTACATCATGTGATCATGTCATGTTTATGACACATGATCATGGTCTTATTCACTACTACACTCAAAGTAATTGCATGAGATTATTTTAAGCAAAATAAGGGCCACCAAGGGCTCTCTTGGCCGGACCATAGTGTCCTTAAATGGACAATTTTGTTGTTCATTTTCAACTCACTTGTTCATTCTTATTTTGCATGTACATCTCACTAAAATCCTCATCTCTCTAAAACCTCTCAAACACTAATATTTCCTATTACTAGAGTAGTAATAAAATCTAATATTAGTTCATCTTTTCACTTGTGTTTTCTAGTCAAAAACTAAGTGATTAGTTTGGGTTTTCTCTTGGGTGCTTCTTAAAGGAGGTCTTCTACTTTGAAGATTACAAGGAGGATCATCTTTTTCTTTCTAGCACAAGATCAACAAGAAAGGTGTTTCTTGTTGTGCCCATATAAACCGAAATTTCCCAATGTAAGGAAATTTCTTCTTACTTTTTATTATGCATTTTAATTTGCTTGCATGTTACATAGATCTTTATTAAACACTAAATTAACAAGTAATTTAGTAACTAATTAGAGGAGTCTAATTAGGGTCTATGAACTTTCATGTGGTATCAGAGCTAGCTTGTAGCATGCATGTTGATTTTGAGCATTAAAATCGGGTTATACGATAACTTGAGTAAAATCGAAAATTTATGTTAAAAATGGTTTTCACGAAATTTTCTGATTTTCATGTATACCTACTGAACTCAAAATGTTTGTGGTCAAATTTGGTAAATTTACGAATTAATTTGCTATTTATTATGATTTATGGCCTTTATAACCGAGTTAACATGCGGTTTTATGTTAAAAGTTAACTAAAAATAGTTTCATGTTGAATCTGACCTCAAATTTTTAATATGATCTCACATGCATGGTGTACATAGTTTATGTAAATTTTCGTGACATTTGGTCATGTATTGCATGGTTATTGATTTTTATTGGATAAAAATCGATTTAAAGGAGTTATTTTGTTCTTAAAATTGAAACGTGACTTTCTGGAGTTCAAAATTTTTTGTACATTTTAAAATATTATTTATATTATCCTGGTAAAATTTGAAAATTCGTTTCATCATTTTACTATTTTAGTTGGTTTTTATTTGATAAAAACCGATTCTTATAAAGCTATTTGTTCATAAAATCATTTCAAATTTTTTGGGAAAATGTTTTTTGTTCTTGAGGTTCCTGGAAGTGTTCCAGTATGTACAAATATTTTTTGTTTCAATTTTAATGATTTTTCATTTTTATTTTGGGTTTAATTCATAAAAGTTATGATTAAACCTCTTTAAATAGCAAATGCGATCAAATCAAACTAATTAAAAACAAGTAAAATTAGTGGGGACTAATTTTGAGTTCTAAATCAGTTTAGATAATTAGTTTGAGCTTAAATACGATTTAAGTGTTGATTATTGATTTTTAGTAGATAAAATCGATAAAATTCGTAAAAACCGAGCTAGAATGAACATGACAAGTGTTGAGGGTGATTTTGGCATGATTTTACATTTTTTATTTATGTTGTTGAATGAATGAATGTCATTTATTTATTGCAAGTTGTACCTAGTATGGCCTAGATTATTTTTAATCGGTATTACCCGTAATGTAAGGGAATACCGATTTGGTTGTAATTTATTGCGATTTCGTATCGCCGTTTTGTAATAATTAATAATTTCATTTTATAGATCAAATGTATAATAGGAATTTGCTATGTATTCATTTGTATTTTTGTAATTATTTATTGTGAAGACGGTGATTCCCAAAGTCGGTGTTCCAAAAGACGGTGCCATATTGGAAAGCGTTCCATGAAGAGGCAAGGGACCAAGGAGTTGGTTTCCGATTTGTAATCATCTAGTTAATTAGATTAGCTAGGTGGCCATACTAGGATTTAATTTGATTGCTTGCTTTATTTTTCCGCACATGCCAAAATCACCAACATGCATTTTATTTATCGATTGTCAATTCAACGTTATTCAAAATTCACCGACTTAGTTCACTTATAGGGAATTAATAACTAAAATTGGCAAGACCTCTCACATAACTTAAAAAGGAATTGAGATTTAGCCTTACCAATTGAAGCACCTATGAACCCCGTGTTCATTAGGACAACCACAACGTGGACCTTTTTACCTCGGGTAAGTAGGGTGATACGATCACACGCCTAAATTGGGTTGGACTCAACAAGATAAGCGTTATCTTGGGACTAGGAGATGGGTTTAGTTGAAATCCGTCGACCGAGAGTTCTAGGAGTAGAATTAGTCAAAAGTTGACTTACCGTCTTTTACATAAAAGTTGCATAACATGTTCTTTTGTCTAAAATGCGGGTCTCGGAATCGCTTATATAATTTCGTGAGGGGTCATTATATGAGTGACTTGTTTAAATTGGTTATACAAGTAAAATTGATTAAAACAATGAATGTTAATATTTCCTAATTTTGTTGTAGTTATTCATAATTCGCAATGGCAAACAATAACAACACCGTTCAACTAGGAAAAGACTCATGGCTAAGGTCCGTTATGGACAAATGCATCTTAAAAGACGATGGAACTAATTTCGTCGAGTGGGAGCAAACGATCAAGAGTGCGGCGTTATCGGATAACGTTTTGCGCTACTTGACCGAGGCACCTCCCAATGAACCCGGCCCAAGAGCCACTAATGCGGCCAAAGCCGCCTATGAGGAATACCTTAAGGTAGCAAACGACGTCAAGATGGTCTTGATTTGGTCGATGTCCTCAAGCCTTAAGCAACAATACATCACCCTTGGAGCATATGAGATATTCTCTAGGGTGACATTGGCCTTTTCTCAATCACCCGAGATTCGCCAATACAATGCTATGACTAGGCTTTTTGAAGCCAAGTTAGAGAAGGGCCAAAAAGTTGGCCCACATGTGCTTAAGATGGTGGAACATGTTGACACTCTAGATCGTCTACTGGTCAAGATTCCTAAGAAGCTAGCAGTTGGCCGCATCCTTCACTCACTTCCTCCCAAGTTTGCCCAAGCTAGGGCAAACTATAACATGCATGGCATGGATAAGAGCTTTCACGAGCTCCATGCTCTCCTTACCCAAGTCGAAAGGGATATGGAAGCAAGTGGGAGTGAGCAAAAGGATGTTCTTACAATGAGATTGAAGAACTTAAAGCTAGGGGTTCAAAAAGGGAAGGGAAAAGCCAAAGCCCAATTTAAGAAGCAAGGAAAAGGAAAGGGCAAAGCTATTATGTATAGCAATGCCAAGGCTAAGGGTAAGAAGCACGCCGAAGCCGAATGCTTTTATTGTAAAGGCAAGGGACATTGGAAACGCAATTGTCCCAAGTATTTGAAGGATAAGAAGGACGGATGTGTGACACCGTCAGGTATAATCCTCTCTTCTCTCTATATGATAGATATTAACTATGCTTGCACTTCCACTTGGGTATTTGATACTGGATGTGGTTCTCACCTTTGTAATCACTTGCAGGGGCTGAAGGACGTGCGAGCACTAGCCAAGGGTGATGTGGACCTACGAATGGGGAATGGAGCAAGAGTTGCCGCCGTCTCCGTAGGAACTTATGTATTAACCTTAGCTAGTGGTCTTGAGTTGTATTTAAATAATTGTTATTTTGTACCCTCCTTGACTAAGAACATTATCTCCATTTCCGTACTTGACGCGGAGGGTTTCTCTTTTGTAATCAAGAACAATAGTTGTTCGTTTTCTTTTAATGATGTGTTTTATGGTAAAGCCATCTCTATTGGAGGCATTTATGTTCTTGATAATGTTAATGAAATTTATCATATCGAAAGCAAGAAGCTCAAATTAGGTGAACCTAATCAATCATACCTTTGGCATTGTCGTTTAGGTCATATAAACGAACGACGCATAAAGAGACTCGTTTCAACGAAACTTCTCAAACCATTTGATTACGAATCTTATGGTGAATGCGAATCTTGTCTTTTGGGCAAGATGACTCGTGCTCCTTTTACAGGAAAAGGGACACGAGCAAGTGAAGTATTAGGCCTTATACATACCGATGTATGTGGCCCAATGACTCTCCAAGCTAGAGGTGGTTACAAGTACTTCATTACTTTTACCGACGATTTGAGTAGATATGGATACGTCTACTTAATGAGGCATAAGAGTGAAGCCTTTGAAAAGTTCAAAGAGTTTCAACATGAAGTGGAAAACCAATTGAATAAAAAGATAAAAACCCTACGATCGATCGTGGTGGTGAATATCTAAATTATGAATTTGATTCACACCTAAAAGATTGCGGTATAGTATCACAATGGACTCCTCCTGGAACACCTCAATTAAATGGTGTGTCTGAAAGGAGAAACCGAACTTTATTAGATATGGTTCGGTCGATGATGAGTCTTACAGAGCTTCCTGACTCGTTTTGGGGATTTGCCATCTTAACCGCAATATTTTCACTAAATCGTAGCCCGACTAAAGCAGCCAATAAAACTCCATATGAGATATGGAAAGGAAAGGTTCCTTATTTGTCGTTTATGAAAATTTGGGGTTGCGAGGCGTTTGTTCATGAGAAGTCTAATGACAAGCTCGCACCCAGATCCGACAAATGTTATTTTGTAGGATATCCTAAGGAGACTCGTGGATATTACTTCTACAACCGTCATGAGGACAAAGTGTTTGTGTCTCGTGATGCTGTCTTTCTAGAAAGCGATTTCGTTTCTAAAAGGCAGAGTGGGAGAAAATTCGAACTTGACGAAGTTCGAGAGCCACAAACCGAAAATGAAGTGGAGGAAAACGTTCCCTCCTCGTCTGAAACGGTTATTGTCCCTAGAAGGTCAGGTAGAATTAGTTCTCAACCTGATCGTTACCTCGGATGTATCGAGGGAGATGGTGATTTATTACTTTTTGAAAGTGATGAACCCACAACCTACAAGTCGGCCGTTTCTAGTCCCGACTCCAAGCATTGGCTAGAGGCCATGCAATCCGAAATGGATTCTATGTACGAAAATCAAGTATGGGACTTGGTAGACTTACCTGAGAAGGTGCGACCTCTTCAGTGCAAGTGGATCTACAAGATCAAGAATGGCATAGATGGACATAATGATATCTACAAAGCTAGATTGGTGGCAAAAGGCTTCACTCAAGTTCATGGTTTACACTATGACGAAACTTTTGCCCCAGTCGCTATGCTTCGATCCATTAGGATTCTCTTAGCGGTTGCCGCATTTTATAACTATGAAATTTGGCAAATGGATGTCAAAACCGCCTTCTTGAATGGGATTCTAGAAGAGGAAGTGTACATGACACAACCTGAAGGTTTTGAGGATAAATCCAACCCTAAGAAGGTATGCAAACTTAAGAGATCCATTTATGGTCTTAAGCAAGCATCAAGGAGTTGGAATCATCGCTTCGATCATGTAATTAAACAAAATGGATTCACTCGAAGTGTCGAGGAACCATGTTTATACATGAAGTTTAGTGGGAGCAAAGTTACTTTCCTTATCTTGTATGTGGATGACATACTTCTCATTGGGAATGATATACCAATGCTTACTTCTACCAAGGAGTGGCTTGGGAAACATTTCCAGATGAAGGATTTGGGAGAGGCACAACGCATTTTGGGTATCCGGATCTATAGAGATAGATCCAAGAGGATACTAGCATTAAGTCAAGAAGCTTATATAGATAAGATTCTTGATCGGTTCAAAATGAAAGACTCTAAGAGAGGCTTTCTTCCAATAGGTCATGGTATCACTCTGAGTAAATCCCAGAGTCCTACCGTCACCGAGGAGATTGAACGCATGAAGTTGATCCCTTATGCTTCAGCAGTTGGGTCAATCATGTATGCTATGATGTGCACTCGCCCTGACGTCGCCTATGCTTTGAGCATGACGAGTCGTTATCAAGCCAATCCAGGTGAGAGTCACTGGATAGCTGTAAAGAACATCCTTAAGTACTTACGAAGGACTAAAGATTCGTTCTTGGTGTTTGGAGGAGAGACTGAGTTGCGTGTAAAGGGTTACACGGACGCTAGTTTCCAAACTGATAGGGATGATTTAAAATCTCAATCCGGCTATGTCTTTATGTTGAATGGAGGAGCCGTTTGCTGGAAGAGCTTCAAGCAAAGCGTGACTGCGGATTCTACAACAGAAGCTGAGTACCTCGCGGCATCAGAGGCTGCAAAGGAAGCTGTGTGGATTCGGCAGTTCTTGGAAGGACTAGGAGTAGTCCCTACTGCCACAGATCCCATCACGATGTATTGTGATAACAGTGGGGCTATCTTTCAAGCAAAGGAGCCCAAGTCTAGTAACAAGTCTAGACATGTACTTAGGAAATACCATGTAATTAGAGATTACGTGGAGAGGAAGGAAATAGATGTATGTAAGGTTGGGACAGACGATAACATCGCTGATCCTCTAACCAAGCCTCTTACAAAGGCTAAACATGACAGTCATGTCGTCTCGATGGGATTAAGACGAGTTCCTGAATTCCTCTAGATTATGTGATATGTAATATTTGAATGTTGTATCAATGTTTACATATATGATAATTGCATTCATTGTTCGAGTTTTATATGAGCTCTTTTATTTAGTATTGACTAAATTTTATTACTTTGTTTTATCCGAATTGGTTATAAGAAAGGTTGAACTCAATTCAAGTGAACATGATGAACTTAGTAATTGTCCCTAGTCATTTGCATAAGGTGACGTCTCGAAATGACTAGATTGTAAGTCGATCGATGGTTGGTTCAGCACCATGGGGTCATGGGGATGACTGATCGTTTACATAGACAGACTGTAGAGACACTCTGTCGGACAGTGACCATGATAGAGTCCCTTATCAAAATTGTTGAAGCCTGGTCGTGGCGGGGATTTCTATTATATTCCTATGAGTCGATTCTTTAGACTGGCGACCATTTACCTGAGTCGGTGTATTTTCCGATTGACTTTGGTTTTTGTCCTAGGTCGTGCCGTGAAAGGAGGCCGATGGGCATCTACTGGGTCATGGTGATTTGCATTATACAGTGTAAGTTGGGTCAACAGGAATTGTCCACCCACGTTGGGTATTAACATCTTCGGGCCACTCGAGGAGTAGTGACTGGAAATGCGTGGCCACGCTCGGAAGAGATCTATGGTAGATTTTCCGGTCAGACAGTTACTCTCCAGATCGAGAAAACCACTCAATTTATTTTTCCAATCGCAAGTGCGACCTGAAAGACACCTTGCGATGAGTGGGAGGATGTGACGCAAAAGTGACAAGAGAATTGGTAGCACACAACTTGTCGAGACAAGTGGGAGATATGGTGGGAGTAGGAGTCCTCCGCAATAGTGTGGCTATATGCACAACTTGTATCGGACAAGTGGGAGATTGTTGGAGCAAGTGTCCTCCACAATAGTGCATTTATATTATAAATCTCATTTTGGAATATTAGTGGGATGACTAGTATTTTGATACTCCACGTAGTTGTATTAAACGTTAAATGATAACGGTCAGGTGACTAGAGTTAGACGTATTGTCGTATGACGGCGGGTGGTAGGTAATCAACGACCCCTTTCGGTACACATATAGGTGAGACCCAAACAGAATCTAATTATTTGTATACGATAATCTATTAAATTAGTACATTTATATATTATTTGATATATGTTTAGTTCCGAGAGTTTATTTATTGGAAATTGAAGTTACGAACTCATTCCGGATAAAGTTTATTAGTCAATTATAGGACAATTGATGACTAAATTTTTACGTCTTATTTTAATACGAGTGAAATAAGATTTAATTTAAGGATAATAGTTAAACTCATTAATTAGTTGAGGTTATGACTATTACTTTGAGGTAGAGGTGATAGTGAATTCATATTTACAAAGGAGTGTAAATAATTAAACTAGGCATTGTGGGACCCATTATATATTGAATATTGAATAATCTCACTTAAGAGTTATTATGGTGTATATTATTTATAATTTGAGTCATATAATTGTTTTATATGATCAAAGTAACCCTTAATATACAAGATAATTAACATATTGATTATAAGTATTTGTGGGACAAATATCAAAAATCAAAATGGACCACATGACACTAGTAGGTGCCGAAAAAATGGTAGTGTACAGCATTATGATTGTTGTTTCTTGTATTACACTACAACATGTGATCATGTCATGTTTATGACACATGATCATGTCCTTATTCACTACTACACTCAACATTTTTGCATGGGATTATTTTAAGCAAAATAAGGGCCACCAAGGCTTGGTATAGCCGGACCATGTGTCCTTTAAATGGACAATTTTGTTGTTCATTTTACTTACTTGTTCATTCTTGTTTTGCATACTTATCTCACTACAAATCCTCATCTCTCTAAAACCTCTCAAACACTAATATTTCTATTACTAGAGTAGTAATAAAATCTCATATTAGTTCATCTTTTCACTTGTGTTTTCTAGTCAAAAACTAAGTGATTAGTTTGGGTTCTCTCTTGGGTGCATCTCAAAGGAGGTCTTCTAGTTTGAAGATTACAAGGAGGATCATCTATTTCTTTCTAGCACAAGATCAACAAGAAAAGTGTTTCTTGTTGTGCCCATATAAACCGAAATTTCCCAATGTAAGGAAATTTCTTCTTACTTTTTATTATGCATTTTAATTTGCATGCATGTTACATAGATCTTTATTAAACACTAAATTAACAAGTAATTTAGTAACTAATTAGAGGAGTCTAATTAGGGTCTATGAACTTTCAAGATGTGGTAATATTAGGTATATGGCTATTCCGGACGTTAAAATTCACCTAGAAAAGTATAGTTTTAGTCGATCCTATACCCATTGGATTTTTCATGGGGACCATTAGAGGAAGAGAATAGTTTTGAAGAAGATGATCTTGAGGTATACGAAAGGATAACTGATGATCCCGAGTTTGCCGAGTATGTTGAGTTGGAAGCAGACAAGTTGAATGTTGGGTCTACAGATAATGAAGAAAAAGATGATGAATCAAATGCTTTTGAAGATAACATTATTAATTTGGATGACCTTGACAACATGTATGAGAAGTTGTGTGAGTCTGAAGCGCCTCTGTACCCTGGTTGTAAGTACACAAAAATGTCGGCTGTGGTGAAGTTGTATAATATCAAGGGGGGAAATGGGGTGAGTGACACGTGTTTCACTAGTTTATTAGCCTTGATAAACGACATGCTTCCAGATGGTAATGTTCTTCCCGTTAAGACATATGAGGCTAAAAAAATAATTAGAGGGGTGGGTATCAAATATGAGAAAATACATGCATGTCCAAATGACTGCTTATAGTATCGAAAATTATATCAAAACTTAACCAAATGTCAGGTTTGTTTTGTGTGGCGTTATAAGGATAAGGAAGGGATCCCGACTAAGGTGTTGTGGTATTTTCCAGTGATACCAATATTCATAAGGATGTTTGCGAATAGTAATGACTCAAAAATGTTAACTTGGCATGAAACTGGAAGAATAAATGATGGGAAGCTAAGACACCCGGCAGATGGTATGCAATGGAAATCGTTCGACGCTAAGTATCTCGAGTTCGGCATTGAACCTAGAAACTTACGTCTAGCGTTGTCCACTGATGGAATGAACCCACATGGAAGCATGAGTACCCAACATAGTACTTGGCCAGTAGTGTTAGCATTATATAACTAACCTCCATATGTGTGCATGAAAAGAAAGTATTTGATGTTGTCGTTGTTAATTTCCGGCCCTAAACAACCTGTAAATAATATAGATGTCTATTTGGAACCTCTTTTAGATGATTTGCGAATTTTGTGGGATAGTGGGATAGAAGTATTTGATACATATAAGAATGAAACTCTCAACTTGAGAGCGATGTTATTGTGTACAATAACCAACTATCCGGCTTATGGCAACCTTTCTGGGCATACTATGCATGGGAAAGAGGCATGTCCATTGTGTGGGGAGGATATCGAGTCTGAATACTTGAAGTGTTCTCATAAGTATGTGTATTTGGGAAATAGGAGGGGCTTGGATCGTGACCATTGTTATCGCAAGCAGCAAAAAGCATTTAATGGACGTCAAGAACTTCCTCAACCTCCTAGATTTTTGAGTGGGAATGAAGTTTATCAGAAAGTAAAGCATATTGAGATAAAATATGGAAATAAGAACGGCTCTAATAAATTGTCTACTCGTGGGTATAAGAAAAGATCCATATTTTTTGATAAACTTCCATATTGGCCTGACCTGGAGGTCGAGCATTGCCTCGATTTCTTGCACATTGAGAAAAATGTCTGTGATAATATTATCAATACCCTCCTGAATGTTTCCGGTAAAACAAAGGATAACGCCGCAGCTAGGGAAGATATGCAAATGATGGGTATTAGGCTAGAGTTGGCACCACAGAATATAGGTAATGGTACATTTTTACCGCCAGCAGCTTATACCCTTTCACGGAATGAGAAAAAAGAGTTTTGTGCATGCTTGAATGGAATTAAAGTGCCACATGGTTATTCGTCCAACATCAAAAGCCTTGTGTCGATGCAAGACCTAAAACTCACCAGGTTAAAGTCACATGATTGTCACACTTTGATGCAACAATTAATATCCGTGGCTATTCGTTCCATTTTACCTGAAAAGGTACGATATGCTATTACTATATTCTGTCTCTTCTTCCAGTCCATATGCGATAAAGTCATCGATCCCGATGATGCGGATTCATTGCAGGCCCTCGTTGTCACCTCTCTTTGTCATTTTGAAATGTATTTTCCACCCTCTTTCTTCACTATCATGATTCACCTGACCACTCACTTGGTTAGGGAGATTTTGTACCTGGGGCCCGTGTACTTGAGATACCAGTATCCTTTCGAAAGATTGATGAAAGTCTACAAGGACTATACATCTAATCGGTATCGTCCAGAAGGTTGTATTGCTGAACGTGCTATATTAGACGAAGCTCTTGCATATTGTTACGCTCATCTCTCCCATGAGGAGTTAATTGGCGTTCCAAAGAATCGTCATAGTGACTGGATGACCGGAAAAGGTATTAGGGGCCGGGTTGAAAAAATTGTGACACGTGACATGTTGCATTTAGCACATACGTATGTGCTAAACAACGAAGATGAGGTGCAACCTTATATTCAACAACACAAAGATGAGCTCAAATACGATCACCCAAACAAGAGCGAGATGGGGATTGCAAACGAGCATAAGAAGACGTTTGGAGAGTGGTTTAGGAATGTTGTCTTGGAGTATAAGAATTTGTATGGTGATGACATCTCTCCTAGGTTACTACGTCTTGGGTTAGGTCCAAATGCCAGGGCCACTTTTTTCAGCGGTTTTGCTAGTAATGGTTATACTTTTTACACCCGCGAGCAAGATGAGTTGAGCACAATGCAAAATAGTGGTGTGAGTTCTGAATTTGAGGCAATGCACTTTGCTACTTCAAAAGATAAAAACCCTATTTGGGGAAAATGCCTTTATTATGGTGTTATTCAAGAAATATTGGTATTAGATTACAATGATTTCACAATACCTCTGTTTCGATGTAACTGGGTTGATAACAACAACAATTGTGTTCGAAAGGATAAAATGGGATTTACGTTGGTCAATTTGGATAAGGTTGGCAATAATAAGGATGATCCTTTCATAATGGCATCCCAAGCTAAACAAGTGTTCTATGTCACCGATCCTATGGATAAGAAATGGTCTGTTGTACTATCTATAAGCAGTAGACGGGGTGCACCCGATAATGATGGGGATAATGATCAGGATGTCGTGTTTGAGGGAATGGATCACTCTTCCACTGTATCTTATTTCGACAATGTTGACAATGATCATGATAACATTGAAAGCATCTATATGCGTGATGATCATGGTGAAGGTATTTGGGTTAACGAAGAAACTATGTCGGGCAAGAAACGTCCCCGATCCTGAGGTGGTTTATAATGTGAGGTATTAGCTTATATATTTGTTTTTTTGTTTTAATTTAATAACTATATATCTTCCTTTTAGTTTCTGTTACTTTTTTAAATAACTATCTTTCTGATTTTTTTTTTAAATAACTTAGGAACGACAGAGTTAATACAAACGTAAAGCACTGATACTTTGTTTTACCGAACAGATTTGCATTTAGGAACTTAGGAACTACTACATATACAACCATAGCGGAAATCTTACATACAAGATCACAAGCCCTCCCATCCCATTACACTGCTATTATGATAGGCGGATACAGACACACACACAATT
>JAIUZE010047630.1:0-21866 GCA_022085475.1 Heliosperma pusillum | reverse complement strand
TAAAGTATGAAATACAACAAAGAGACGAAGTCTCTCAAAATGTTATCCAACAACAAAGTTATTAGCAACTAGCTAAAATCGTCTAGAGGTGTTTCAATCCAGGGACCACGCCCGCTAGCTCACACCCGAACCCAAAATACCACAACCAAAAAGCCATCCAATCAAGCAACCTGTTCATCCATGAAAAACATGAACGCCACAGTCAGTGGGGAGTAACTCCGGGTTCTCCCAGCCATATCACATTAAACGTACATAGAAGGAAATACAAAAGTGGAAGTATGCATATATAGATATACATGTGAAATACGATAAGAATAGATAGGCAATTCAATATATAATAATAAGAGCATAAGAGGTACAAGTCCGAATCCATCATGTTATACAAAGACTCGGGGAAGACAATCTTAGGCAACCGAATACGCTCGCTAGGGCTTACATCTCACCGTTAGCGGTATAAGTTTGATAAGATTGAGACTCGACAAACAAACCATTTCAAGTCATGCAATGACCATGAATAATCAATCATGTAATCACGCATTCAAATACAACAATACAAAGACGACACCTCTCACGGTAAATGAAACGCACTAGCACCGTGTACATGACAAGTATGATTAACAGGCATCCACGAGATAAAAATTTCCCTGAACGCATACACGATCACATTTCGTATATGTAGACTAATTTCCTCCGGTAGGACGACGATAATAATACGGTCCTAGTCTAAATATGGCCAGAATCCCGGAATCGCATTTTGCAGTTCGACATGCGATAAACGTTTCGCATCCAAGACTCGGTCAATCAAATGACGCCGAGTACCCCAAATTCGGTAGAATAATTCACGAAAGAGGCGGAAAAGAGCTCGAGCCACATAACAAGCGGTACGCTACATGAAAATAACACCACCTCGCAAGTACACAACATTTGACGGCCGGGTCGATCAACGCAATGCGTTCAACTCCCAACAACGTCGTCGTATGCCCACTACACATGCAATTAAGCAGTAGGATACATCCCCGTTCCGACATTCCAGCCTTACGAATGTAGAGGTAGCCAAGGAAATAAGAGCACAAAGCACAAGACGAAAATAGTGCTCAAACCGTATCATTTGTAAAAACCGACTCAAATTGGAACATACCAAAAACCGTCACAAAACATGTGATACAAGCGAATGAAAACTCATATATTCAAAACATTAATATTATAAGTCGCTACGTAAAATTATACGATAAACGAACGATCGGAATTATTATAAATGAAAACCGTAAACAAAATTTACAAAGAACATCCAGCAGGAGCCAGCCGGTCAGGTGGACCGGCTGTCGGCCAACCGGCTAAGGCCAATGCATCATACGAAAACCACGTTGAAATGTCAGGGTGTCCCAGCCGGTCAAGGGGACCGGCTGCCAGCTACCCGGCTGGGACCATGAGTATTATGAAAAACAAGAAGGAAGAGAGGGGTGTTTCAGCCGGTGGTCTGACCGGCTGCCAGTCGACCGGCTGAGCCCAACTTCATACTTCAAAAATCACGTAATATGCAATAATCTACAGCCACAGCCCCAGCCGGTGGTCTGACCGGCTGGGGTCCATAGTACACGAAAATCACCATTTCAACTAAGTTTCAACATTTATCAATTATCGATTATCAACATAAATCATAGATTCTCATATAAATTCTCAACAAACAATATCTACCATCATCAACACAATTACTAAACTCGTATTCATATTCTAAGAGGGATGCCTAGCATAGAAAGACGGTAATTTTATTATCAATACAGATAGAGGAAGATAAGAGGGGAAGAATAAGACGAACTTACGAGAATTTGAGCAAGAAACGAATGAGATAAGTCGATTCAAAGATTGGATCAAAATGGAGGCAAGGGTTTTGATGGTTTCTTAGTGATGAAGTAAGTGTTGTGTTTGAGTTGTGAAGAAATAGGTTAAGTGGTAGTATGAGATGCATAAGGAAAAAGTCAACAAAAGTCAATGACGGCTTAAGACGAGTTTTACTTGAAAACTCGCGGAATATCCAAATACGAACTCGGAAATTCTAAATTCGACTCGGAACATTAAATTCTAATTTAAAACTAAATACGCTGAAAAGTATCCGTAAAATATTTTCATTATAAAAATAGGGTACATTTCCGGGTGTTACAATCACCCCACCTTTTAAAACGTTTCGCCCTCGAACTTGAGGGAAAGAAAAATACCTTACTCGAATAGACTCGGATATTTACTACGCATAGAAGCTACAGTTTCCCAAGTCTCTTCTTCGACATTAGCACATCTCCACAAAATTTTCACCAAAGGAACCACCTTACTTCTCAACTTCTTATCCTTACGATCTAGGATACGAATCGGTTTCTCCTCAAAGGATAGATTCGGTTCAAGCTCGGGCATTTCAACTTGAAAGACATGGCTTGGATCACTAACATACTTTCTCGCGAATGCGGAAATATAAAACATACAAGCATGTGAATTATATAGCGGAAATATGAAGTTTTTAAAACTTTTATACATGCAAGAAGAAGTATACGAGGAGAGTCAAATATTACAAACTTAAGTATGAAATACAACAAAGAGACGAAGTTTCTCAAAATGTTATAAATGTCAAAGTGATTAGCAACTAGCTAAAATAACGTCTAGAGGTAATTCTTCCAGGGGCAACGCCCGCTAGCTCACACCTGAACCAAAAATATCATAAGAAAAAAGCCATCCAAATCAAGCAACCTGTTCATCCATGAAAAACATGAACGCCACAGTCAGTGGGGAGTAACTCCGGGTTCTCCCAGCCATATCACATTAAACGTACATAAAAGGAAATACGAAAGTAGAGCATGCATATATAGATATACATGTGAAATACGATAAGAATAGATAGGCAATTCGATATAAAATGATAAGAACATAAGAGTTACAAGTCCGAATCCATCATGTTATACAAAGACTCGGGGAAGACACTCTTAGGCAACGGAATACGCTCACTAGGGCTTGCATCTCACCGTTAGCGGTATAAGTTTGATAAGATTGAGACTCGACAAACAAACCATGCCAAGTCATGCAATGATCATGAATAAACAATCATGTAATCACGCATCCAAATACAACAACACAAAGACGACATCTCTCACGGTAAATGAAACGCACTAGCACCGTGTACATGGCAAGTATGATTAACAGACATCCACGAGATAAACATTTCTCTGAACGCATACACGATCACATTTCGTATATGTACACTAATTTCCTCCGGTAGGACGACGATATAAATACCCGTTCCTAGTCTAAATCTGGCCAGAATCCCGGAATCGCATTTTCCAGTTCGACATGCGATAAACGTTTCGCATCCAAGACTCGGTCAATCAAATGACGCCGAGTACCGCAAATTCGGTAGAATAATTCACGAAAGAGGCGGAAAAGAGCTCGAGCCACATAACAAGCGGTACGCTACATGCAAATAACACCACCTCGCAAGAACACAACATTTGACGGCCGGGTCGATCAAGGCAATGCGTTCAACTCCCAACAGTTCTCTTATGCCCACTACACATGCAATTAAGCAGTAGGATACATCCCCGTTCCGACATTCCAGCCTTACGAATGTGGAGGTAGCCAAGTAATTGAGAGCACAAAGCACAAGACGAAAATAGTGCTCAAACCGTATCATTTGTAAAAACCGACTCAAAGTGGAACATACCAAAAACCGTCACAAATCATGTGATACAAGCAAATGAAAACTCATATATTCAAAAAATTAATATTATAAGTCACTACGTAAAATTATATGATAAACGAACGATCGGAATTATTATAAATGAATACCGTAAACAAAATTTACAAAGAACATCCAGCAGGAGCCAGCCGGTCAGGTGGACCGGCTGCCGGCTACCCGGCTAAGGCCAATTCATCATACGAAAACCACATTGAAATGTCAGGGTGTCCCAGCCGGTCAAGGGGACCGGCTGCCGGCTACCCGGCTGGGACCAAAGGAACATTTGAAAAACAAAGAGGAAAAGGGAGGTGTCTCAGCCGGTCGGCTGACCGGCTGCCGGTCGGCCGGCTGAGACCAACGTCATGCTTCAAAATCACGTAACATCACAACAATATACAGCCACTGCCCCAGCCGGTGGTCTGACCGGCTGCCGGTCGACCGGCTGGGGTCCATAGTACACGAAAATCACCATTTCAACTAAGTTTCAACATTTATCAATTATCGATTATCAACATAAATCATAGATTCTCATATAAGCTCTCAAAAAATAATATATACCATCATCAACACAATTACTAAACTCCTATTCATATTCTAAAAGCGATTCCTAGCATAGAAAACACGTAAAACACGTAAATTATATCGAGTAACCTTCACCGTTACCTTATTGCGTCTTCAAACGATTTCTAAGTCTTCCTAGTCTCCACCTATATATAGATAATAAAAGATGAATATAATTTACCTTTGAGAAAGACGGATAAATTGAAAAGCGAGAAAGACGGTAATTTTATTACCAATACGGATAGAGGAAGAAGAGAGGGGAAGAATAAGACGAACTTACGTGAATTTGAGCGAGAAACGAACGAGTTATGACGAATCTAAGCTTGGAAGAAAAGGAGGCTAGGTTTTCTTTGGTTTTCTTAAGGAAGAAGAAAGAGATGTGTTTGTGTGAATGAAATAGGTTATGAGGGAGTATGAGGTGAGTAAGTGGAAAAGTCAAGAAAAAGTCAAAGACGACTTAAGACGGAATTCACTTGAAATCTCACGTAAAATCCAAATACGAATTCGGAAATTCTAAATTCGGCTCGGGAAATTAAATTCTAAATTAAAGCTAAATTTCGCTGAAAAGTATCCGTAAAATATTTTTACTATTAAAAATAGGGTACATTTGCGGGTGTTACAATCACCCCACCTTTTAAAAAGTTTCGTCCTCAAAACTTGAGAGTAGAAAACAAAAGTATCAAGGACAAGAATTGGTTTTAAGAATTAACAAGAAAACTTTTACAAGGGAAACATTTATGAAACGAGGTTCTTCTCGAAAATGGTTTAAGGAGAATTTTCATAAGTGTTAAACTTTACATACGGATCTCAAGAGTGCCCGTCGCGAACGAGAACTCTAATTATCCAGATCAAATCAAAGTCGAAATAGTGAAATCCAAAATCAAACAAGCGTTAGTAAGTGCAGGACTAGTCACCAGACGTCTCCAATAGTAAGTCCAAACATCCAACCAAACGCAAAATCCAAATAAAAAAGGGAAAGAAATCTATTTTCTCCTAAAAGAGGGTACACAAACCATCTTTATACTTCTTTGAAACGTTAAACTAGAAATATAATATGGGAATTTGAAGGTTTTCTCAAAGATAAAATCAAATAACAAGACATTACACGTACATAGAGCGACTCGAACATCAAGTTCACAAATCACGATAACAAAATATATACAAAATACGCAAAAGCGAAACAAATCGAACTCTTAGGAATAGGAAAATCACGATGAAATCGGCACGAAGATCTACAAGAATTCGACATCACTAACTCTACTAATAAACCAAATCCTCAAGAGAATGCAATTTACCCAATTTGCAACTCATCATTTTCAATCATCAGAAATCTTACAAAGATATTCCATAATCACGAGATTTCAAGCCAATAACCTAATTATTCAGATCCATTTAGTATCCACTAAAGTCCATCGGCACGGTAGACTCCACAACTAAAAATCCACATGAAAGATTTATTACGCACTCTAATCTTCTTAGTTTCATCAAAACTCTTACTAGAAACCACCAACAAAATATTTATCTAGGGAAACATGATTGCTAACAACCACAAGGTAAAGAGACTTACCATGAAATCCTTTAATCCAATTTACTTCAAACTCATTATCCTAAATTTACAATGAACTTTCTCATCCTCGAAAGTCAAAACACAATCCACGCAACAAAACATAATTATCTAGGATCCAACTAGCCTCATCCAAAGTCTCACGACAAAGGAAAATCCACAATCCATTATCGGTTATAATGATTCTTTAATACGCCATAATATCCTTAATTTGATCACTACTAAGCTCGAAGCCTCTAATACAAATAGTCACATTAGGAAATTATGGTGGTTACTAATTCTCAAGATAAATGGGTTCACCATTCTAACTCTATAATCCATAACAACTGAGGACTCACTATCCAAAGCTTGCAACGAACATTTCTCAATCTCAAACTATGATTCCTTAAGAATAAAAGAGAATTACTAATTCCAAACCACAAATGACCAATCACTTGGCAATCAGACAACCATTCAAATCATCTAATTAATCTAAAACTCAAAATGAATCGATTTTCATTTATGACAATACTCCTCAAACTTTGGGTACCGGCTCAATTTCCCTAAAGTAAAGTCTCTTTTAGAATCCACCAATTAGAGACATCTAATTCCTAAATGACATACCAAGCAACCGTTATAGTACCCAACAACAACGAACTATTATCATGATTAACTAAATTCTCAAAATAACACTAGAGTACCAAGCTCCAAATCCAAAACTACTAGGAGAAGATACATTATCACTATTAGGATTCATCCTACAACTTAAGTCCTATTTTCCATGATCAAATACAACCTGAAATTTGCTCAATCCAAAAACACATAAGAATTCCAAAATACATTACACTTATTCTCTGAGACTTACAAATGGAATACCCAATCCATTAGAGAAAAGATGCAGGAGCAACGAGATAGGAAACGATAAGGAATCTCAAGGAGAACACAAGAATAAATAAGGCACGAGATTACAAGAGAGGAGCGCTGAAAATAACGAGGTCAAGGAAGAGACAAAGCAGATGGTAGAGTTATGAAGCTATCCGAGTAAGAAAGAAGATACGATTATGCGATTTCTTAAAGATCAATCTTGACAAAAACATTCAAGAATGGAAATGAAAAGGGACAATGGCACGGGTAATGGTTTAAGGTTTAATCCACAAAATTTCTCCTTTCAAACTTAAGGCGATAGTAAAACAACTTAATTATTCCTTTACAAAGGCCTCTTACAAGGGACCATCATACCACGTACAATCATCAAAGCAAGGTACACCTAGATTTGATAAATCGACTACAACCCAAATCATCCATCCTTTCATATCTCACGGAATCCCAAATGCGGAATTGCAACTCAAGTATAATAACATTTCTTTAGCTCAAATATTCAACACAACCTCAAATGTTTCTTTAACTGAAGGACTAACAAATACTCTCTTATACTCGGTCATTTTCGAGTCTATAGCCCACGAGTTCATTATTATCAAAGTACAACCTCAAGTCAAACATCATCATCATTAACCTCAAGTCAACCTCAAGTCAAACATTGTCACAACCCTCGCGAACGCGGAAATATAAAACATTCAAGCATGTGAATTATATAGCGGAAATACGGTAGTTTAAAAACCTTTATACATGCAAGAGAAGTGTACGAGGAATGTCAAGTATTACAAACTAAAGTACGAAATACAACAAAGAGACGGAGTCTCTCAAAATGTTATAAAAGTCAAAGTGATTAGCAAACTAGCTAATTAACGACTAGAGGTGAATCTTCCAGGGACAAACGCCTGCTAGCTCACACCCGAACCCAAAACATCATAGCAAAAAGCCATCCATGTAAGCAACCTGTTCATCCATAAAAAACATGAACGCCTTAATTAGTGGGGAGTAACTCCGGGTTCTCCCAGCCATATCACCTTAAACGTACATAAAAGGAAATACGAAAGTAGAGGCATGCATACATAGATATACATGTGAGATACGATAAGGATAGATAGGCAATTCGATATTTAATGATAAGAACATATGTAATACAAATCCGAATCCATAATGTTATACAAAGACTCGGGGAAGACACTCTTAGGCAACCGAATACGCTCACTAGGGCTTGCATCTCACCGTTAGCGGTATAGTTGATAAGATTGAGACTCGACAAACAAACCATGCCAGTCCTGCAATGATCATGAATAATCAAGCATGTATCACTCTTCAAATATACCGCCACGACGACATCTCTCACGGTAAATGAACGCACTAGCACCTGTACCATTTCAATTATGATGTAACAGAGGCATCACCGAGATAAACATTTTCCCTGAACGCATATCACGGTCACATTTTCTATATGTAGACTAAATTTTAACTCCAGTAGAAACTACGATATAAATACCCGTTCCTAGTCTAAAATCTGGCCAGAATCCCGAATCGCATTTTTCCATTTCGACATGCGATAAACTTTCGCGCATCCAAGACTCGGTCAATAAATGACGCCGAGTACCCCAAATTCGGTAGATCAATTC
Source organism: Heliosperma pusillum (assembly GCA_022085475.1). Lineage (NCBI taxonomy): Eukaryota > Viridiplantae > Streptophyta > Magnoliopsida > Caryophyllales > Caryophyllaceae > Heliosperma > Heliosperma pusillum. The sequence continues at coordinate 13,537 of JAIUZE010047630.1, read as the reverse complement.
ACGAAAGAGGCGAAAAGAGCTCAAGCCTCATAACAAGCGGTACGCTACATGCAAATAACACCACCTCGCAAGTACACAACTTTTGACGGCCGGGTCGATCAACGCATAGCGTTCAACTCCCAACAACGTCGTCGTATGCCCACTACACATGCAATTAAGCAGTAGGATACCTCCCCGTTCCGACATTCCAGCCTTACGAACGTGGAGGTAGCCAAGGAAATGAGAGCACAAAGCACAAGACGAAAATAGTGCTCAAACCGTATCATTTGTAAAAACCGACTCAAAGTGGAACATACCAAAAACCGTCACAAAACATGTGATACAAGCGAATGAAAACTCATATATTCAAAACATTAATTTTATGAGTCGCTACGTAAAATTATACGATAAACGAACGATCGGAATTATTATAAATGAAAACCGTAAACAAAATTTACAAAGAACATCCAGCAGGAGCCAGCCGGTCAGGTGGACCGGCTGCCGGCTACCCGGCTAAGGCCAATGCATCATACGAAAACCACATTGAAATGTCAGGGTGTCCCAGCCGGTCAAGGGGACCGGCTGCCGGCTACCCGGCTGGGACCATGAGTATTATGAAAAACAAGAAGGAAGAGAGGGGTGTCTCAGCCGGTGGTCTGACCGGCTGCCGGTCGACCGGCTGAGCCCAACTTCATACTTCAAATATCACGGAATATGCAATAATATACAGCCACTGCCCCAGCCGGTGGTCTGACCCGCTGCCGGTCGACCGGCTGGGGTCACTATTACACGAAAATCACCATTTCAACTAAGTTTCAACATTTATCAGTTATCGATTATCAACATAAATCATAGATTCTCAAATAAATTCTCAACAAACAATATATACCATCATCAACACAATTACTAAATTCCTATTCATATTCTAAAAGCGATTCCTAGCATAGAAAACACGTAAAACACGTAAATGATATCAAGTAACCCTTCACCGTTACCTTATTGCGTCTTTACTCCGCGTCAAGGTCCTCTTCTATTAGGAAATAGTCTTTATCGGGATCTTCAAGATCACCACCTACAAAATAGTTAATAAAAGATGAATTTACTTCACCTTGAGAAAGACGGAAAGTTTGAAAAGCAAGAAAGACGGTAATTTTATTATCAATACGGATAGAGGAAGATAAGAGGGGAAGAATAAGACGAACTTACGAGAATTTGAGCAAAAAACGAATGAGATAAGTCGATTCAAAGATTGGATCAAAATGGAGGCAAGGGTTTTGATGGTTTCTTAGTGATGAAGTAAGTGTTTTGTTTGAGTTGTGAAGAAATAGGTTAAGTGGTAGTATGAGATGCATAAGGAAAAAGTCAACAAAAGTCAATGACGGCTTCAGACGGGTTTTACTTGAAAACTCGCGGAAATTCCAAATACGAACTCGGAAATTTTAAATTCGACTCGGAACATTAAATTCTAAATTAAAACTAAATACGCTGAAAAGTATCCGTAAAATATTTTCATTATAAAAATAGGGTACATTTCCAGGTGTTACAATCACCCCACCTTTTAAAACGTTTCGCCCTCGAAACTTGAGGGAAAGAAAAATACCTTACTCGAATAGACTCGGATATTTACTACGCATAGAAGCTTCAGTTTCCCAAGTCTCTTCTTCGACATTAGCACATCTCCACAAAATTTTCACCAAAGGAACCACCTTACTTCTCAACTTCTTATCCTTACGATCTAGGATACGAATCGGTTTCTCCTCAAAGGATAGATTCGGTTCAAGCTCGGGCATTTCAACTTGAAAGACATGGCTTGGATCACTAACATACTTTCTCGCGAATGCGGAAATATAAAACATACAAGCATGTGAATTATATAGCGGAAATATGAAGTTTTTAAAACTTTTATACATGCAAGAAGAAGTATACGAGGAGTGTCAAATATTACAAACTTAAGTATGAAATACAACAAAGAGACGAAGTCTCTCAAAATGTTATAAATGTCAAAGTGATTAGCAACTAGCTAAAATAACGTCTAGAGGTAATTCTTCCAGGGGCAACGCCCGCTAGCTCACACCCGAACCAAAAATATCATAAGAAAAAAGCCATCCAAATCAAGCAACCTGTTCATCCATGAAAAACATCAACGCCACAGTCAGTGGGGAGTAACTCCGGGTTCTCCCAGCCATATCACATTAAACGTACATAAAAGGAAATACGAAAGTAGAGCATGCATATATAGATATACATGTGAAATACGATAAGAATAGATAGGCAATTCGATATAAAATGATAAGAGCATAAGAGTTACAAGTCCGAATCCATCATGTTATACAAAGACTCGGGGAAGACACTCTTAGGCAACCGAATACGCTCACTAGGGCTTACATCTCACCGTTAGCGGTATAAGTTTGATAAGATTGAGACTCGACAAAACAAACCATGCCAAGTCATGCAATGACCATGAATAATCAATCATGTAATCACGCATCCAAATACAACAACACAAAGACGACATCTCTCACGGTAAATGAAACGCACTAGCACCGTGTACATGGCAAGTATGATTAACAGACATCCACGAGATAAACATTTCCCTGAACGCATACACGATCACATTTCGTATATGTACACTAATTTCCTTCGGTAGAACGACGATATAAATACCCGGTCCTAGTCTAAATCTGGCCAGAATCGCATTTTCCAGTTCGACATGCGATAAACGTTTCGCATCCAAGACTCGGTCAATCAAATGACGCTGAGTACCGCAAATTTGGTAGAATAATTCACGAAAGAGGCGGAAAAGAGCTCGAGCCACATAACAAGCGATACGCTACATGCAAATAACACCACCTCGCAAGAACACAACATTTGACGGCCGGGTCGATCAAGGCAATGCGTTCAACTCCCAACAGTTCTCTTATGCCCACTACACATGCAATTAAGCAGTAGGATACATCCCCATTCCGACATTCCAGCCTTACGAACGTGGAGGTAGCCAAGTAAATGAGAGCACAAAGCACAAGACGAAAATAGTGCTCAAACCGTATCATTTGTAAAAACCGACTCAAAGTGGAACATACCAAAAACCGTCACAAATCATGTGATACAAGCGAATGAAAACTCATATATTCAAAAAATTAATATTATAAGTCACTACGTAAAATTATACGATAAACGAACGATCGGAATTATTATAAATGAAAACCGTAAACAAAATTTACAAAGAACATCCAGCAGGAGCCAGCCGGTCAGGTGGACCGGCTGCCGGCTACCCGGCTAAGGCCAATTCATCATACGAAAACCACATTGAAATGTCAGGGTGTCCCAGCCGGTCAAGGGGACCGGCTGCCGGCTACCCGGCTAGGACCAAAGGAACATTTGAAAAACAAAGAGGAAAAGGGAGGTATCTCAGCCGGTCGGCTGACCGGCTGCCGGTCGGCCGGCTGAGACCAAAGTCATGCTTCAAAATCACGTAACATCACAACAATATACAGCCACTGCCCCAGCCGGTGGTTTGACCGGCTGCCGGTCGACCGGCTGCCAGTCGACCGGCTGCCGGTCGACCGGCTGGGGTCCATAGTACACGAAAATCACCATTTCAACTAAGTTTCAACATTTATCAATTATCGATTATCAACATAAATCATAGATTCTCATATAAGTTCTCAACAAACAATATATACCATCATCAACACAATTACTAAACTCCTATTCATATTCTAAAAGCGATTCCTAGCATAGAAAACACGTAAAACACGTAAATTATATCGAGTAACCTTCACCGTTACCTTATTGCGTCTTCAAACGATTTCTAAGTCTTCCTAGTCTCCACCTATATATAGATAATAAAAGATGAATATAATTCACCTTTGAGAAAGACGGATAAATTGAAAAGCGAGAAAGACAGTAATTTTATTACCAATACGGATAGAGGAAGAAGAGAGGGGAAGAATAAGACGAACTTTCGTGAATTTGAGCGAGAAACGAACGAGTTATGACGAATCTAAGCTTGGAAGAAAAGGAGGCTAGGTTTTCTTTGGTTTTCTTAAGGAAGAAGAAAGAGTTGTGTTTGTGTGAATGAATTAGGTTATGAGGGAGTATGAGGTGAGTAAGTGGAAAAGTCAAGAAAAAGTCAAAGACGACTTAAGACGGAATTCACTTGAAATCTCACGTAAAATCCAAATACGAATTCGGAAATTCTAAATTCGGCTCGGGAAATTAAATTCTAAATTAAAGCTAAATTTCGCTGAAAAGTATCCGTAAAATATTTTTACTATTAAAAATAGGGTACATTTGCGGGTGTTACAATCACCCCACCTTTTAAAAAGTTTCGTCCTCGAAACTTGAGAGTAGAAAACAAAAGTATCAAGGACAAGAATTGGTTTTAAGAATTAACAAGAAAACTTTTACAAGGGAAACATTTATGAAACGAGGTTCTTCTCGAAAACGGTTTAAGGAGAATTTTCATAAGTGTTAAACTTTACATACGGATCTCAAGAGTGCCCGTCGCGAACGAGAACACTAATTATCCAGATCAAATCAAAGTCGAAATAGTGAAATCCAAAATCAAACAAGCGTTAGTAAGTGCAGGACTAGTCACCAGACGTCTCCAATAATAAGTCCAAACATCCAACCAAACGCATAATCCAAATAAAAAAGGGAAAGAAATCTATTTTCTCCAAAAAGAGGGTACACAAACCATCTTTAGACTTCTTTGAAACGTTAAACTAGAAATATAATATGGGAATTTGAAGGTTTTCTCCAAGATAAAATCAAATAACAAGACATTACACGTACATAGAGCGACTCGAACATCAAGTTCACAAATCACGATAACAAAATATATACAAAATACGCAAAAGCGAAACAAATCGAACTCTTAGGAATAGGAAAATCACGATGAAATCGGCACGAAGATCTACAAGAATTCGACATCACTAACTCTACTAATAAACCAAATCCTCAAGAGAATGCAATTTACCCAATTTGTAACTCATCATTTTCAATCATCAGAAATCCTACAAAAATATTCCATAATCACGAGATTTCAAGCCAATAACCTAATTATTCAGATCCATTTAGTATCCACTAAAGTCCATCGGCACGGTAGACTCCACAACTAAAAATCCACATGAAAGATTTTTTACGCACTCTAATCTTCTTAGTTTCATCAAAACTCTTACTAGAAACCACCAACAAAATATTTATCTAGGGAAACATGATTGCTAACAACCACAAGGTAAAGAGACTTACCATGAAATCCTTTAATCCAATTTACTTCAAACTCATTATCCTAAATTTACAATGAACTTTCTCATCCTCGAAAGTCAAAACACAATCCACGCAACAAAACATAATTATCTAGGATCCAACTAGCCTCATCCAAAGTCTCACGACAAAGGAAAATCCACAATCCATTATCGGTTATAATGATTCTTTAATACGCCATAATATCCTTAATTTGATCACTACTAAGCTCGAAGCCTCTAATACAAATAGTCACATTAGGAAATTATGGTGGTTACTAATTCTCAAGATAAATGGGTTCACCATTCTAACTCTATAATCCATAACAACTGAGTACTCACTATCCAAAGCTTGCAACGAACATTTCTCAATCTCAAACTATGATTCCTTAAGAATAAAAGAGAATTACTAATTCCAAACCACAAATGACCAATCACTTGGCAATCAGACAACCATTCAAATCATCTAATTCATCTAAAACTCAAAATGAATCGATTTTCATTTATGACAATACTCCTCAAACTTTGGGTACCGGCTCAATTTCCCTAAAGCAAAGTCTCTTTTAGAATCCACCAATTAGAGACATCTAATTCCCAAATGACATACCAAGCAACCGTTATAGTACCCAACAACAACGAACTATTATCATGATTAACTAAATTCTCAAAATAACACTAGAGTACCAAGCTCCAAATCCAAAACTACTAGGAGAAGATACATTATCACTATTAGGATTCATCCTACAGCTTAAGTCCTATTTTCCATGATCAAATACAACCTGAAATTTGCTCAATCCAAAAACACATATTCTAACCTAAGAATTCCAAAATACATTACACTTATTCTCTGAGCCTTACAAATGGAATACCCAATCCATTAGAGAAAAGATGCAGGAGCAACGAGATAGGAAACGATAAGGAATCTCAAGGAGAACACAAGAATAAATAAGGCACGAGATTACAAGAGAGGAGCGCTGAAAATAACGAGGTCAAGGAAGAGACAAAGCAGATGGTAGAGTTATGAAGCTATCCGAGTAAGAAAGAAGATACGAGCATGCGATTTCTTAAAGATCAATCTTGACAAAAACATTCAAGAATGGAAATGAAAAGGGACAATGGCACGGGTAATGGTTTAAGGTTTAATCCACAAAATTTCTCCTTTCAAACTTAAGGCGATAGTAAAACAACTTAATTATTCCTTTACAAAGGCCTCTTACAAGGGACCATCATACCACGTACAATCATCAAAGTAAGGTACACCTAGATTTGATAAATCGACTACAACCCAATTCATCTATCCTTTCATATCTCACGGAATCCCAAATGCGGAATTGCAACTCAAGTATAATAACATTCCTTTAGCTCAAATATTCAACACAACCTCAAAGGTTTCTTTAACTGACGGACTAACAAATACTCTCTCATACTCGGTCATTTTCGAGTCTATAGCCCACGAGTTCATTATTATCAAAGTACAACCTCAAGTCAAACATCATCATTAACGTCCCAAGGTATTTAGATCCGTAAGTAAGTTTCACACTTATGAAAATTCTCTTTAAATAGTTTTCGAGAGGAACCTCGTTTCATAAATGTTTCCCCTTGTAAAAGCTTTCTTGTTAATTTTTAAAACCGATTCTTGTCTTTGATACTTTTGGTTTTCTACTCTCAAGTTTCGAGGACGAAACTTTTTAAAAGGTGGGGTGATTGTAACACCCGCAAATGTACCCTATTTTTATTGTAAAAATATTTTACGGATACTTTTCAGCGAAATTTAGTTTTAGTTTAGAATTAAATTTTCCGTGTCGAATATAAAATTTCCGAGTTCGTATTTGGATTTTACGCGAGATTTCAAGTGAAACCCGTCTTAAGTCGTCTTTGACTTTTCTTGACTTTTTCCACTCACCTTTACTTATACTCACCCTAAACCTAATACTACCTCACACAACTCAACTCTTTCTTCCTTCCTAAGAAAACCCCAAATCATAACTTCCATAATCTTTCCAAGCTTAGAATCGTCATAACTCGCTCAATTCTCGCTCAAATTCTCGTAAGTTCGTCTTATTCTTCCCCTCTCATCTTCCTCTATCCGTATTGGTAATAAAATTACCGTCTTTCTCGCTTTTTAAATTATCCGTCTTTCTCAAGGTGAATGATATTCATCTTTTGTTATCTAATTGTAGGTGGAGACTTTCTAGAAATCGATTAAAGACGCGAAAAGGTAACGGTGAAGGGTTACTCGATATCATTTACGTGTTTTTAATGTGTTTTCTATGTTAGTAATCGTATTTAGAATAAGATTAGTAATCATAGGAATTGGGTTGTTGATGATAGTTGTTGTTAGTTGATAATTGATATGAGAATTGATGATTTATGATAATAGTTGATGATGGTTGAGTTTAGAACAAAATGGAGATGTCTTGACCCAAGTCACGGTCGTGAAACTCATGTCACGAGCGTGAAATAGTGGCTGACCATATACCCTTGCGTAACAGAGAGCTTCACGGGCGTGAAATACAAGTCACGGTCGTGACTTGTGCAGTTTCACTACACTGACGCCTTTTCGTAAAATGATCATATCTCCTTCGTTACTTGCTTGTTTTGGGCTTGTGACATCCCGTTGGAACCGTAAGAGGATAAGCTATGACCTCCATTTGGAATATCTGCATTTGCATGTCTAGAACTCTAATTATGACCATTTGAAGTGGACCCTTGTTTTAGTTAGTTTCCAAACTTGTTGTTTTGAGATAAGATCTATGTTTCCTATTTATTATGCTTCTTAAACTTGGTCTAATGCTTATGTATCATGTATTGATTCATTTTTATCATAGTTAAGGTTATATAATTCCCTGTTCTCATGTTTTGTGACTGTTTGTGATATGTCCCACTTTGAGTCGGTTTTTACAAATGTTACGGTTTGAGCACTATTTTATTATGTGCTTTGTACTCTCGTTCCCTTGGCTACCTCCACGTTTATAAGGCTGGAATGTCGGAAGGGGGAGGTATCCTACTGCTTGATTGCATGTGTTAGTGAGCATACGACGACATTGTTGGGAGGCGAACGCATTTCGTTGATCGACTCGGCCGTCAAATGTTGTGTACTTGCGAGGTGGTGTTATTTGCATGTAGCGTACCGCTTGTTATGAGGCTTGTGCTCTTTTCCGCCACTTTCGTGAATTATCGACCGAATTTGGGGTACTCGGCGTCTATGATTGACCGAGTCTTGGATGCGAAACGTTTATCGCATGTCGAATCGGAACACGTTATTCCGAGAGTCTGGGCAGGTTTAGACTAGGACCGGATATTTATATCGTCGTGCTACCAGAAGGAAATTAGTCTACATATACGAAATGTCATCGTGTATGCGTTCAGAGAAATGTTTATCCCGTGGATGCCTTTTAATCATACTTGCCATGTACACGGTGCTAGTGCGTTTCATTTACCGTGAGAGATGTCGTCAATGTATTGGTACGTTTGAATGGATGATTATATGATTGATTACTTATGATCATTGCATGACTTGGCATGGTTTGTTTTTCGAGTCTCAATCTTATCAAACTTATACCACTAACGGTGAGATGAAAGCCCTAGTGAGCGTATTCGTTTGTCTTAGAGTGTCTTCCCCGAGTCTATCTATAGCATGATGGTTACGGATTGTACTTCATATGCTCTTATCATTATATATTGAATTGCCTATCTATCCTTATCGTATTTCACATGTATATCTATATATGCATGCTTCTACTTTTGTATTTCCTTTTATGTACGTGTAATGTGATATGGCTGGGAGAACCCGGAGTTACTCCCCACTGACTGTGGCGTTCATGTTTTTCATGGATGAACAGGGTGCTTGATTGGATGGCTTTTTGCTTGTGGTATTTTGGGTTCGGGTGTGAGCTAGCGGGCGTTGTCCCTGGATGAAACACCTATAGACGTTATTTAGCTTGTTTGCTAATCACCTTTACTTTGATAACATTTTGGGGAGACTACGTCTCTTGTTGTAGTATATTTCGTACTTTGGTTTGTAATATTTGACACTCCTCGTATACTTCTTCTTGCATGTATAAAAGTTTTAAAAACTTCATATTTCCGCTATATAATTCACATGCTTGTATGTTTTATATTTCCGCATTCGAGAGGGTTGTCACAGTTGGTATAATTCATCCTATATTGATGATTGGTTGTAACTCTAAGGAAAGTTAGTAAGATAAGTTTGATGATTTTAATGCTTGCCATGACTTTTGTGTAAGTAGTTCATGATATTCGATGGTGTAAGGTTGAATGAGTTGGTTATGACTTCTTAACTCATTAGTAATTTAGTCTTTTGGACTTAGAAGTTTAGTATTGTTTTGAAGACAATGCATATGATATAATTGGTGTAAATAAGAAGTTTTGAATGATATCTTGAGGTGCGAAATGCTTTTGAGGTTAAGTGACGTCTTGTGGTTTCCTATTGTGTGTTTGTGAGTATAGGCTTGGTGGAAAAGCATTTGGCTATAGTTCTTGGATTTAAAGATATAATCTTATCTTATGGTATCGAAGACTCGTTTGAAGCAGTAAGGTTTCGTTGTAAGTTGAACCATATTACTTGAGGATTATGATGTGAGTTATGATGGAAATACCTTGGGACGTTAATGATGATGTTTGACTTGAGGTTGTACTTTGATAATAATGAACTCGTGGGCTATAGACTCGAAAATGACCGAGTATAAGAGCGTATTTGTTAGTCCTTCAGTTAAAGAAACCTTTGAGGTTGTGTTGAATATTTGAGCTAAAGGAATGTTATTATACTTGAGTTGCAATTCCGCATTTGGGATTCCGTGTGATATGAAAGGATGGATGAATTGGGTTGTAGTCGATTTATCAAATCTAGGTGTACCTTACCTTGATGATTGTACGTGGTATGATGGTTCCTTGTAAGAGGCATTTGTAAAGGAATAATTAAGTTGTTTTACTATCGCCTTAAGTTTGAAAGGAGAAATTTTGTGGATTAAATCTTAAACCATTACCCGTGCCATTGTCCCTTTTCATTTCCATTCTTGAATGTTTTTGTCAAGATTGATCTTTAAGAAATCGCATGCTCGTATCTTCTTTCTTACTCGGATAGCTTCATAACTCTACCATCTGCTTTGTCTCTTCCTTGACCTCGTTATTTTCAGCGCTCCTCTCTTGTAATATCGTGCCTTATTTATTCTTGTGTTCTCCTTGAGATTCCTTATCGTTTCCTATCTCGTTGCTCCTGCATCTTTTCTCTAATGGATTGGGTATTCCATTTGTAAGGCTCAGAGAATAAGTGTAATGTATTTTGGAATTCTTAGGTTAGAATATGTGTTTTTGGATTGAGCAAATTTCAGGTTGTATTTGATCATGGAAAATAGGACTTAAGCTCTAGGATGAATCCTAATAGTGATAATGTATCTTCTCCTAGTAGTTTTGGATTTGGAGCTTGGTACTCTAGGGTTATTTTGAGAATTTAGTTAATCATGATAATAGTTCGTTGTTGTTGGGTACTATAACGGTTGCTTGGTATGTCATTTGGGAATTAGATGTCTCTAATTGGTGGATTCTAAAAGAGACTTTACTTTAGGGAAATTGAGCCGGTACCCAAAGTTTGAGGAGTATTGTCATAAATGAAAATCGATTCATTTTGAGTTTTAGATTAATTAGATGATTTGAATGGTTGTCTGATTGCCAAGTGATTGGTCATTTGTGGTTTGGAATTAGTAATTCTCTTTTATTCTTAAGGAATCATAGTTTGAGATTGAGAAATGTTCGTTGCAAGCTTTGGATAGTGAGTACTCAGTTGTTATGGATTATAGAGTTAGAATGGTGAACCCATTTATCTTGAGAATTAGTAACCACCATAATTTCCTAATGTGACTATTTGTATTAGAGGCTTCAAGCTTAGTAGTGATCAAATTAAGGATATTATGGCGTATTAAAGAATCATTATAACCGATAATGGATTGTGGATTTTCCCTTATCGTGAGACTTTGGATGAGGCTAGTTGGATCCTAGATAATTATGTTTTGTTGCGTGGATTGTGTTTTGACTTTCGAGGATGAGAAAGTTCATTGTAAATTTAGGATAATGAGTTTGAAGTAAATTGGATTAAAGGATTTCATGGTAAGTCTCTTTACCTTGTGGTTGTTAGCAATCATGTTTCCCTAGATAAATATTTTGTTGGTGGTTTCTAGTAAGAGTTTTGATAAAACTAAGAAGATTAGAGTGCGTAATAAATCTTTCATGTGGATTTTTAGTTGTGGAGTCTACCGTGCCGATGGACTTTAGTGGATACTAAATGGATCTGAATAATTAGGTTATTGGCTTGAAATCTAGTGATTATGGAATATTTTTGTAGGATTTATGATGATTGAAAATGATGAGTTGCAAATTGGGTAAATTGCATTCTCTTGAGGATTTGGTTTATTAGTAGAGTTAGTGATGTCGAATTCTTGTAGATCTTCGTGCCGATTTCATCGTGATTTTCCTATTCCTAAGAGTTCGATTTGTTTCGCTTTTGCGTATTTTGTATATATTTTGTTATCGTGATTTGTGAACTTGATGTTCGAGTCGCTCTATGTACGTGTAATGTCTTGTTATTTGATTTTATCTTTGAGAAAACCTTCAAATTCCCATATTATATTTCTAGTTTAACGTTTCAAAGAAGTATAAAGATGGTTTGTGTACCCTCTTTTAGGAGAAAATAGATTTCTTTCCCTTTTTTATTTGGATTTTGCGTTTGGTTGGATGTTTGGACTTACTATTGGAGACGTCTGGTGACTAGTCCTGCACTTACTAACGCTTGTTTGATTTTGGATTTCACTATTTCGACTTTGATTTGATCTGGATAATTAGAGTTCTCGTTCGCGACGGGCACTCTTGAGATCCGTATGTAAAGTTTAACACTTATGAAAATTCTCCTTAAACCATTTTCGAGAAGAACCTCGTTTCATAAATGTTTCCCTTGTAAAAGTTTTCTTGTTAATTCTTAAAACCAATTCTTGTCCTTGATACTTTTGTTTTCTACTCTCAAGTTTTGAGGACGAAACTTTTTAAAAGGTGGGGTGATTGTAACACCCGCAAATGTACCCTATTTTTAATAGTAAAAATATTTTACGGATACTTTTCAGCGAAATTTAGCTTTAATTTAGAATTTAATTTCCCGAGCCGAATTTAGAATTTCCGAATTCGTATTTGGATTTTACGTGAGATTTCAAGTGAATTCCGTCTTAAGTCGTCTTTGACTTTTTCTTGACTTTTCCACTTACTCACCTCATACTCCCTCATAACCTAATTCATTCACACAAACACAACTCTTTCTTCTTCCTTAAGAAAACCAAAGAAAACCTAGCCTCCTTTTCTTCCAAGCTTAGATTCGTCATAACTCGTTCGTTTCTCGCTCAAATTCACGTAAGTTGGTCTTATTCTTCCCCTCTCTTCTTCCTCTATCCGTATTGGTAATAAAATTACCGTCTTTCTCGCTTTTCAATTTATCCGTCTTTCTCAAAGGTGAATTATATTCATCTTTTATTATCTAAATGTAGGTGGAGACTAGGAAGACTTAGAAATCGTTTGAAGACGCAATAAGGTAACGGTGAAGGGTTACTCGATATCATTTACGTGTTTTACGTGTTTTCTATGCTAGGAATCGCTTTTAGAATATGAATATGAGTTTAGTAATTGTGTTGATGATGGTATATATTGTTTGTTGAGAATTTATATGAGAATCTATGATTTATGTTGATAATCGATAATTGATAAATGTTGAAACTTAGTTGAAATGGTGATTTTCGTGTACTATGGACCCCAGCCGGTCGACCGACAGCCGGTCAGACCACCGGCTGGGGCAGTGGCTGTATATTGTTGTGTTGTTACGTGATTTTGAAGCATGACTTTGGTCTCAGCCGGTCGGCCGACCGGCTGAGACACCTCCCTTTTCCTCTTTTTTTTTCAAATGTTCCTTTGGTCCCAGCCGGGTAGCCGGCAGCCGGTCCCCTTGACCGGTTGGGACACCCTGACATTTCAATGTGGTTTTCGTATGATGCATTGGCCTTAGCCGGCAGCCGGTCCACCTGACCGGCTGGCTCCTGCTGGATCTTCTTTGTAAATTTTGTTTACGGTTTTCATTTATAATAATTCCGATCGTTCGTTTATCGTATAATTTTACGTAGTGACTTATAATATTAATGTTTTGAATATATGACATTTCATTCGCTTGTATCACATGTTTGTGACGGTTTTTGCTATGTCCCACTTTGAGTCGGTTTTTACAAATGATACGGTTTGAGCACTATTTTCGTCTTGTGCTTTGT
>JAIUZE010047629.1:0-28799 GCA_022085475.1 Heliosperma pusillum | reverse complement strand
TAGTTTTCTCTTTAGCTTTAGTCTTTCTAGTTTAGATTATCTTCTACTTTTGTCTTTTGTTCTTAGTTTATTTCTGTCCATTTCATATCCAAACATTAGTTTAGTTCAATAAGAATTTCAATCTTTGTAGTCTACTTTGTTGGGTACAAGAGTTGTAATTCAAGGTACGGTATTTCTATGCGAAGGATTTCTATTATCGTTATCGCTTTCATTGTTGATCGTCATCTAGGTATTCCTAATTTATCCTTTGTTTATTGTTCTTTATTGTTTTCCAATTGATTGTTATTCTCTACTCATATCACTTAGGTTCGTTTTTATGTTGTTATAATCATAGTTTCATTTCTCAGATTGTCATATAGCGTCGTTATTATCACCACATAGAGAGTCTAAGTTATTGTTAAAATCAACTAAATATGCCTATCTTAACTTTCATTGTTAATACCATCGTAGACATAAACATAATCATGAGTGAGTAGTCACCTTTCTAGGGTGTAGGGTAGCCATGTTAGATTGATTAAAAGATGATAATTGGATAAAAGAAATTGTGTTTTTAAAACATTGTGTCTATGCATGTTTGGACTTTAACGATAGTTGACGATTCTTGATCACAATCATTGACTAGTATGGAATTCTTTTCCAAGGTAGACATACGAGATTTGAATAGACAAAGCATGACATAGTGGATTAAGAACTAGTAAATCGCATAAAAAGCCTGCTAGACCATCTGATCTATGATTGTAATGAACACACCATTCTTACGAACGCGCAATGAATTATTTGCATATCCTAAATCCAATTTCATCAATATGTCAATCTACATGTGTGAACCTATTTCCCTAGATGCTTCTCATCATTGTTAAATCATCATTTGCTTTATTGTTTTCATTTTAGTTTGCTCTTATTTTGCTCTTCTTTATGTTCTTTATTAGTTTAGAATTCAAAACCTCAAAACCCAGAAAATTGTTAGATAAAACTCAATTGTGAGACGATTCACAATCCATAGGAAATACCATCTCCCTGAGGATCGACCCCTACTTCCCTAATTACATTAATTTGTTATTAGCCTAGTCTGGGTAATTTATCTTTGCATCGGGCTTGCGACATGCCTGATCAACGGGAATGAGGAAGTATCCAATCTGTATGGGGACATCTTCCACAATTCCTACTGGAGTATGCATAGATCCATCAGCTAGTTGAAGGCTAGTATTAGTAATCTTCATTTGTATTGGGCAATGGTCATGATAGAAGGAAAAAGGCATGACGCTAATAGCGGCTCCTAAATCACACAATGCATTTCTGACCTTACGAAGACTCATTGTGAAAGAAATGTTAAAACAACCTGGATCTTTAAGTTTGGAAGGAATGATAACCTTCCCTTCTTCAAGGGTAGGTTCCTTGTGAGAATCTTTGGTTGCTTCTTTTTCTCTAGATGTTTTGCCAATCCTTGCCTCCAACCTTGAGAAAGCTTTGTCATTTGCCCTTGTTGTCTCCACAACTCTTTTTTCTAATTTCCCTTGAGCTTTTATCAATGTCATGATCAAAGCATCGAGACGGGATGTCTCCTCTTGTGTAGGGACTTGGGTCGGTTTGGCTAGGGTAGGCTTATTGCAAAGTTCGTGGGGTAACCTAAAGACGGGCTCTTTACTCTTTCCATTCCCAAGAGGACTATCAAAAGATTTGTCACTAATCATGTCAATTGTGACAATCAACGGTTCTTCACTCTCTTGGGGCGTTTGGCTAGAACTCGATGGGGTCAATTCTTCTACTCTCTTTTGGAGAGACAAAATGGTTGATTTGAGTGAGTTTAAGCTAGAAAAGAAGTATGAGTACATATTATGTTGGGCTTGGATTACTTCCCTTAACTTGACATCTACTTTTGCTATCAATTGATCATTTTGAAAGGATGAGTGTGGAATTGTATGAGATGTATTAGTGGGTTGAGTTTGGCAAAATTGTGGGTGAAAGGGGTTTAATGGTGTGAGTTTGTTCCCACATTGTTCAGGTACATGCCCTATTCCACCACAAAGTTCACAAGGTGTTGTTAGTGAGGTAAATGGGTTTAAAACTTTAGGGCGATATAAAGTGCATTTTGGGGTGGTTTCTTTTGGTTGAACGGGACAGGTTAAGGAAATGGTAGTGTCAACGTCATTTGAAATTTCCACTCGGCATTTCTTTCGCTCTCCCCCATTATTTTGTGAACCTTCCCCACTTTCTTTTTGTGAATTAATTGATAGGTTTGACATAGTGGTTTGAGGCTTAAACCTACGGTGAAAAGCGATGACGATCTTTTCTTAATCCATTGGTTTTGTGGCATCCTTTAAACGACGGGTGAACCACCATTTAGCTTCTCCCTTTAGTGATAAAGGAAAAAGAGTTTCTCTAATTTGGTTTTGGGTGATTCCCTCCCTCACAAAAGTTTGACACAATTCACAAAAGGTTTGGATATGGTGTGATGGGTTTTCATTTGGCTTACCATTAAATTGGTTACCCTCAATGAGAGCAACCAAAGTCATATGGACCCTTAGGATCCCACTAGCAAGTTCAAAAACCCGGTACCTTGGATCTTCCCTTTTTAGCACCATTTTTGTCAACCTACAAGAAAAACACAAAAAGGAAAGTTAGTGACGATTAAAGGTACGGTTGCACCTAAAATTGGTAGAATTTTAAACAAAAATCAGCAATACATAGATAAACAAAACCGTGCTCCCCGGCAACGACGCCAAAATTTGACCGTGCTTGTCGCGAGCCCGATACAAAAATAATTACCCACACTTAGGCTAACAACATAAGGAATGTAATTAGGGAAGTAGGGTGTCGATCCTCAGGGAGTACGTGTTAACTGGGAATTGTTATGGAGTGATTTTCATTTAAGTCCGATTCATTTGAGGTAGTTATCTAAACTATTAACATGGAATAAAATGACAAGTATGTAAATGACGATATTTAAATGACAAGTATGTAAATGACAATATTTAAATGACAAGTATGTAAATTGCAATAAAATGACAATAAAATGACAAGTATTGAAAAGCTACCTAACTAAACTAGTAAAATGACAATAAAGTAAACAATCTAAGAACAATAATAAGATGACGATAAAGTAAACTAACTAAACAACAATAAAATAAACTATCTAAAACGGTAAAATAAACTATCTAATCAAATTGATATAGAGAAAGAGAAATACATGTCAAATGATTCAAAAGCTTTATTGATACCAACATTAGAATTACTACGATTGTCTAAGCCTTGTAGCGGTATATTCCTCTCGGATTCGTACCGACTTTTTAATGGGTCCTAACGTCCTCTCAGCCTGGTTAGGTCACTAAACCCCTATTGGTAGTCCTAATTCTCATCCCAACTCTCGTTTCTAAGACGGAAATTGACTAATACAAACAATTGCTCATGGCCACTAAACAAAGTTATAGAATTTGACACAACCAAAGGAAGAAACAAACTAGGTGGTTCTATTGGTATCGATTCTTCTTTTAATTCATTTAACTAGTAAATCATTTCAATATTACAATTCTATTTATTGTATTTACACAATGATAATCTTACAATGTTATATCTAATTTATGTGATTAAGTAAATTAATAGGAAAATGATGAACAATATTAAACTATGAAATAGAAGTACTACAATGATTATGGTGATTATATTAACAATGATTCTAATGATGAATTTCATGATTATATGATTAGGCAAAATACAATATGACATGTTAAACGATGTTTTGGTTTTGACAAGATTACTTTTACATGGATTTCCTAACCACAATAATATGAGAACAAGACTAATTAAATTAAGGTTCATGATGTCGGAAATTGCATAAGTAAATAAAGGATAGAGGATTACCGAGTTTAGAATACGATTATGTAAGAACGAAAGTAGAGAACAAATATCCAACCCAAGAACAAAAGCTTATAAAAACAGTAGAGAAATACTAAGAAATTGCATAAACTATAATCTAAAACTTGTATGAAAGGAAGAAGTAAACTATTAGATTATTGTGTTCTAAGTTGTGTATGAAAGTATGATAAGTTGTGTAGTGATCCTTGGCTTTTATAGGGCTGCTTGGCTGCTGCATTTCGTACAAATTCATACCCTAGACAAAGCCTTTAATCACTATATTTAAGCTTGGTAGAAGAAGAGCCAAGAGACGTTCATCAGCAGACATACCTGATCGGGTATGTGGTAAATCCGAACGGGTATGTATCCCAGATGGATTTTTCCGTCTCTTCCAATTTCGTCTTTGGGCACGGAATCCTATGCCTTGGTCTTGGTCAATGTAACACGCAATTGGGCTTGGGATAGTCCTCCTTTGACTTGGGTTGATTTTTTCCTTTGAGAAACAAAGTCAAAGTCCAAGATAAGTCTATTCGAGGAAGGATGTAGCGGAATCGTAGTCAAATCGTGAAATGGCTATCATCGGTTCCTTGAAAACTCGTATTCTAGTGCCTTTGCTCCATAAAGTAAGAAAATATAGCAAAACCGCTTCATTTCCTATAAAACGAGTCAAAACACGCAAAACAACTAGAATAGCAATATTAGCTCGTTAATCACTTAACAAAGTGCATAAATCGTATAGAAATCAAGCTAAAACGGGGGATAAATTAGTACAAAATATCACTTATCATCCCTTCATTTTATTCTAATCTTGTCCATCCATTTTTTTTTTAATCTTGGCCCTCCATCTTATTCTAATCTTGTCCATCAATCCTCTTCATCCAATGGCCAAGATGAGGACTCATGGACTCAATTTTGGAGGTGGACTCATTAGAGCTTGCCTATATATATATATATATATATATATATATATATATATATATAGATATATATATATCACCAGGCCAGCTCAAACGGGTCAATCGGTTCGGGTTTGGGTCAGATTTCGATCGGGTTAGATTCGGCAGGTTTGGAACTTTATCGGTTTAGTTTGGGTCTGGGAGGGCCGTCGATCATTTCCGGGTCAAGCGGATGAGGTTATATATCGCGCGAGTCGGTCTGTTTTTGCATCGGGTGATTCTCGAATCGGGTCATTTTCTTTTTCAGGTATTGGTTATAATCACTAACCTGAAACTGATCCGACCCGAAATTAGGTCAGGTTATTTCGGGAATGCTCATTTTTTCTCTTTCGTTCATTTAATTTAATTCGATAAATATCTTTAGTGATTATTAAGTATCATTTTCGGGTCGGATCACTTTTAGATCAAACTAATGTAATACAAAGTATAATAATATATATTAGTATGCGTGACTTCAAAATAACTATTAAGCTAGATTGGGTAACTTCAGGTCATTTAAATTGGGTCATTTTCTGTTCGGGTGGTTACGGATCAGGCCATCCACTACTTCGGGTCGATCGCTTTTGGGTCGGGTGATTACGGGTCATCAGGTGGTTTCTGGATCAGATGGTTTCGGGTCGGGTTATCTTAATTTGGGTGGAATGAGTTACCGTTCTAAACAAACACGCGGGTCGAGTTCAGGTCAAGCCAGGTTATATCGGGTTTCAGGTCATATCCAGATTCTACAATTCGGGTTATTTGGGTGGGTTGCTTGGATTTGCCAGGTCTACGTACATAGCTTGCTCTAATAATATATATTTGTGCGTGTTCAGACCTAGCTGGCGCAAGTCGATCTGACCCAACCCGAACCCGAGCAAAACCGACTCGACCCGACCCGATGACGGCCTGTAACCGATTATCGATATATATATATATATATATATATATATATTATATATATATATATATATATGCATTGCCCGAACTGCATTATATATATACAATATGATCGATGATATGATGCATGCATCTGCCTGAAACGACCCGACCCGATCGATGTCGACCTCCTGTAACCCGATATATATACGATCGACCCGGTTTAATATCAGTGACCCGAACTGCATTATATATATACAATATGATCGATGATATGATGCATGCATCTGCCTGAAACGACCCGACTCGATCGATGTCGACCTCCTGTAACCCGATATATATACGATTGACCCGGTTTAATATCAGTGACCCGATAATTCCACAACTTAATTTCGATCAAAATGAAAGTGATTTCTTGTTTAGACGATTGATATGTCGTTGTTTGACTGGATGTATATATAGACACAAGATTGGATTGAAATCACCGCCTGGCGAAATGATTGAATTTGGGCGAAATGATTGGATTGAGACCACTGACCACCAGCTTGGGCCATATTTAGCTATATATATATATATATATATATATATATATATATATATATATATATATATATATATATATATATATATATATATATATATATATATATATATAGATGGCTCGCTCTACATACCCCACATGCATAACCGTCACCGTTTCCCAAATTAAATAATGGGGTCGACTTCGTTCAAGTACACAGGGAGAGCAGTACGAAAAGGGACGGTTATTGATGCATATATGCTCTAGTAGAGGCTGAGCCGATTAATATTTTAGTTTGGTTGTTTTAATTTGGCGTCGTTTATGTGTGCGTGCGTGGCGCCGTAAGATGTGTGTAATAATGAAGTTATTATTTAATATATATATATATATATATATATATATATATATATATATATATATATATATATATATTATTAATGGTTGCGTTATCAAGTAAGCACACAATTACACGCATATGATATATTAAGTAAAGCACATTATCAAGTAAGCACATGTCATTATCAAAACTATAAAATAGGTCCATGAAATTCCCCCTTTTTGATGATGACAAGTCTCTTATGATTTCTCTTAACATTGTTACTAAGTATGGCTCCCCCTGAACAATACACTCCCAAAGTTATAGCAACTTTGATCGCAAGAACATAATTACTTAGCCAAAGTTATAACTTGAATGACTTTAAGAGATAACGAGTCTTGACAAGGAGCAAGCTTAAGTGTAACACCCGCAAATGTACCCTATTTTTATAGTGAAAATATTTTACGGATACTTTTCAGCGAAAGTTTTAATTTAGAATTTAATTTCCCGAGTCGAATTTAGAATTTCCGAGTTCGTATTTGGATTTTTCGCGAGATTTCAAGTGAAACCCGTCTTATGTCGTCTTTGACGTTTCTTGACTTTTCCACTTACTCACCTCATACTCCCCCTTAACCTAATTCATTCTCACACAACTCAAACAATTTCTTCCTCACTAAGAAATCAACCAAAACCCTGCCTCCATTTTTGATCCGTCTTATAATCGTCATAACTCTTTCGTTTCACGCTCAAATTCAAATAAGTTCGTCTTATTCTTCCCCTCTTAGCTTCCTCTATCTGCAACGGGATTATGTGACCAAGCCAAGACACGAGCCATGACACGAGCTCAAGACAAGACACAAACTCAAGACAAGACTCAACATCAAAACAACAACATACATTCAGACAACACCATGACCAGCTATGACAATGTTCTATTCAGTCCAAGCCACAACCACTTCAAGCCTGCTAAGACAACACCACCACAACCAGAACAAAGCCTAGCCATCCACTTCCCAAGACTAGGCCACAACAAGGCTCAACCAACAGCCCAACAAACCCAACAAAACAAAAACAGCCCCCAGCCAAAAACAGCCTATCACAGCCTTCCTAAACAAGGTCCATGGGGCCCCACACAATCAAACAAGCCTAACCAACCATCAAACCTATGTCTTGGGAAGGTCCTCTACAACTTTCCCCAGGACTTCCCTCCCCAGAAACAAACACACAAAGAGTTAGCTTAGGGACAACTTCAGACTGTCCAGATTTCAGCCTTTTTGCAGTAGTTAACATGTCACTATCAAACTTTCCTTTTATGATCAAACAAACTCGAGGGCCTTTTAGAAGGACCTTTGGCATCCATCCCACTTCAGTTGAGCTCAAGAATCAAGCTCAGAAGTCCACCCCTCCACCAGTTTCAACCCCAACAAACCCATTAAGGCAGATTGTCCTATTAGAATTACTTTTCTGCTTTATCTACTTTATGTCAGTTTTCCTGCAAGTTTGTAGCTGTTATTTTGTTCATGTTGTAAGCCTTTGTGGCCCTAGATATCTCCTAACGTCTGAGTTGTATCCTTGTTGCCTATATAAGGCCTTTACCTAATGAAATGCAAACCAGATTTGAAGTAAAACATAAAACTGAAACCTTGTTTCTGTTGCATCTCTTGGCTGTGTGCTTGAGACAACTTCCTTTGCTTTGTGCTTGGAAGTGAGCTTGGGTCCTTAGCTGTGTGCTGGGATCAAGGTTCAACCCTCAACCATTGGCTTTGTGCTTTGGTTAAGGTCCTATCCTTGTTCTTTAACAATCAATTCAAACAGAAACAGAGTACTTGCAAGTGTCTTAATCTTAGCTCAATTTGTCATTGTTTAGTTGTCTTTTCTGAATAGTTTCAGTGCAAATTGGTTATCAGAGCTTTGGTTTGTGAGTTCATCTACCTAACTACATTAAAAACACAAAATACAACCATGAGTGAAGAGAGAATCACAGGTATTGAAAACACAGTTCAAGATCTTGTCAGAACTGTAATGGAGGTCTCTAGATCTGTCAATGAACTCCTTGAGGGCCAACAGAACAATGATACAAGGGGAGGCAGAGGTCGAGGAAGAGGAGCACCTTTCCCACAAGGTGGAGTAAGGAGGAGACAACCTGTAGATCAGTTTGAAATGTCAGATTCAGATGGCTCAGATCACAGTCTTCTCAGACACCAAGACAAAGATATCAAGGTAGAGATTCCTGACTTTCTAGGTAGCTTGAACCCTGATGATTTCTTAGATTGGCTAAGGTCTGTAGAAAGAGTCTTTGAGTTTAAAGGATACACTGATAGAAAGGCTTTTAAGGTTGCTATCATGAAACTAAAAGGCTACGCCTCACTTTGGTATGAAAACATGAAAACCTTGAGGGTTAGAGAAGGGAAAGAACCTGTAAAGTCATGGCTCAAACTAAAAAAGAAAATGAGAGCTAAGTTTGTCTCTAGGGACTACACTCAAGACATGTTCATTAAGCTTACTCACCTAAAACAAGACCAAAGACCTTTAGAGTCCTACCTAAGAGACTTTGAACAACTCACTTTGCAATGTGAGGTTGTTGAGAAATCTGAACAAAAGATAGCAAGGTTCTTAGAGGGGTTGGATGAAAGGATAGCTAGTAAAGTCAGGTTACAAAACATATACTCCTTTGAGGAAGCTGTCAACTTGTCTTTAAGGGTAGAAAAATTGGGAAAAGGAAAGGCCAGTGCTTCTAAGACACCTTCCAGAACCCCCACCTTCAAACCTTTTGTAGGAGTTAAGATAGGAGAACCTGTGGTTCCTGTTAAGACTCCTTTCAACCTTGATAAAGGCAAGGCTGTTGAGGCAGGCCAAAGGAAGACTACCCCTCTCAAAAAGTGCTTTCAATGTCAAGGGTATGGACATTTTGCTAGAGAATGTCCATCTAAAAGGGCTCTGAGTACCCTAGAAGTAATCCATTGGGGAGATGATGAAGTGTTGGTCTGTGATGAAGAGATGGAAGAGCCTGAGGTAGAGGCTAGTGAGGAGTTGATAGAGCCTGATGCAGGGTTAAGTTTGGTAACATGGAGGGTAATGCATACTCAACCACAACCTTTGGAAGAGGACCAAAGACACCAGATCTTTAGGACCAGATGTACCATCAAGGGTAGAGTATGTAACCTCATTATTGATGGGGGAAGCTGCACTAATGTGGCCTCCAAAACACTGATAGACAAGCTAGCTCTACCCACCAAAGACCACCCCCTACCTTACAAACTCAGATGGCTAAACAAAGGGGCTGAAATCAAGGTGGATAAACAATGTGTTATACCTTTCTCAATTGGTAAAGGGTATGTGGATGAGAGTCTTTGTGATGTTCTATCTATGGATGCATGTCACCTCCTGCTTGGGAGACCATGGGAGTTTGATAGGGATGCCATACACCATGGGAGAGACAACACTTACACCTTCAAGTATGGGAAGAAGAAGATCACCCTAGCACCTTTACCACCTGCTTTAAAGATCAACCCAAACCCCATGGGTGAGGCTTCCAAAGAAGTCATGTTGATAAGTGAATCAGAAATAGCACAAGAGCTAAGTGAGCTACAACCTGTATACATATTGCTAGTCAAGGAGACTGGGATGAGTATCATTGTTATCCCTGAAGAGGTCAAATCTATCCTAGAAAGTTATGGTGATGTCTTCCCTACTGAGCTTCCTAGTGGACTGCCACCACTGAGAGGGATAGAACACAACATTGACCTAGTGCCTGGAGCTATCTTACCCAACAAGCCAGCCTACAGGAGTGACCCTAAGGCTACACAAGAGCTCCAACTTCAAGTAGGTGAACTACTCAACAAGGGCTATGTCAGAGAGTCCCTCAGTCCTTGTGCTGTACCAGCCTTGCTTGTGCCAAAGAAGGAGGGGACTTGGCGTATGTGTATTGATAGTAGGGCCATCAACAACATTACCATCAAGTATAGGTTTCCCATACCTAGACTTAATGATATTCTGGATGAGCTAAGTGGGGCTCAAGTGTTGACTAAGATTGATCTGAGGCAGGGCTACCACCAAGTGAGGATAAGAGCAGGGGATGAATGGAAGACAGCTTTCAAGACTAAACATGGGCTCTATGAATGGTTGGTGATGCCTTTTGGGTTGTCTAATGCCCGTAGCACCTTCATGAGGTTGATGACAGAAGTCCTAAGGCCTTACTTAGGCAAGTGTGTAGTGGTTTACTTTGATGATATTCTTATTTACAGTTCAACTAAGGGAGAACATTTGCAACATCTGAAGTTGTTGTTTGAGGTCCTAAGAGAAAACAAGTTGTATGGAAAGCTAGAGAAGTGCACCTTCATGCAGCCTGAGGTTTACTTCCTTGGGTTCATCATCTCTAAGAAAGGGGTAGCAGTTGATCCTGAGAAAGTGCAAGCAATCAAGGAATGGCCCATTCCCCAAACTGTTACTGATGTAAGAAGTTTCCATGGGTGGGCATCTTTCTATAGGAGGTTCATACAAGGGTTTAGTTCAATCATGGCCCCTATTACTGAGTGCATGAAGAAGGGAGAGTTCAAGTGGAATGAGAAGGCTGAAAGGTCCTTCAATCTGATCAAAGAGCTATTGTGCAAATCTCCAATATTGGTTCTACCAGACTTTAACAAACTCTTTGAGGTAGAGGGTGATGCCAGTGGTCTTGGCATAGGAGCTGTGCTTACTCAAGAAAAGAAACCTGTGGCATACTTTAGTGAGAAGCTAAATGGGGCCAAGCTTAACTATTCCACATATGACAAGGAATTCTATGCCATTGTGAGGGCATTGAATCATTGGGGCCACTACTTGAAGCCTAAGCCTTTTGTGCTTCATTCTGATCATGAGGCTCTCAAATACATCAATGGACAACACAAACTCAACCCCAGGCATGCCAAATGGGTAGAGTTCTTGCAATCCTTCTCATTCTCCAGCAAGTACATAGAAGGTAAGAACAATGTTGGAGCTGATGCATTGTCTAGAAGGTCTGTAATGTTGACCTTCATGGAGCAAAGGGTGTTGGGGTTTGAATTTATGAAAGAGCTCTATCAAGAGGACCCAGACTTCAAACATGAATGGGAGGTACACCAAGAAGGGCAAGTCAAGAAAGGGAGGAAGTACACAGCTCAAGAAGGATACTTATTCTATGGAAACAAACTGTGTGTGCCTAAGGGACCTTATAGGGGACTACTGGTCAAAGAGGTTCACTCCAATGGCCTTGCTGGTCACTTTGGGGTACAGAAGACCTATGACATATTACAAGATCAGTTCTATTGGCCTAAGATGCTCAGTGATGTGCAAGATGCCCTCAAAAGATGCAGATCTTGTCAACTAGCCAAGGCACACTTTCAAGCAGGACCTTACACACCACTTCCAGTACCCAACAAGCCATGGGAAGACCTCAGTATGGATTTTATTGTAGCCTTACCTAGAACTCAAAGGGGAAAAGATTCAATCATGGTGGTTGTAGATAGATTCAGCAAGATGACACATTTCATTGCTTGTAAGAAGACTGAGGATGCATTGGGGGTAGCTG
The DNA here is from genome assembly GCA_022085475.1 of Heliosperma pusillum. Lineage (NCBI taxonomy): Eukaryota > Viridiplantae > Streptophyta > Magnoliopsida > Caryophyllales > Caryophyllaceae > Heliosperma > Heliosperma pusillum. Next base: position 16,755 of record JAIUZE010047629.1, on the reverse strand, counting down.
AACTATACTTTAGGGAGGTTGTCAAGTTACATGGGGTCCCTAGAAGCATTGTCTCAGATAGAGACACAAAGTTCATGAGCCACTTCTGGAGAACCTTGTGGAGGCTATTGAAGACCAGGTTATTGTTTAGTACTTCTCACCATCCCCAAACTGATGGGCAGACAGAAGTCACTAACAGAACAATAGGGAAGATCTTAAGGAGCATTGTTTCTAAGTCATTAAAAGATTGGGACCTCAAGCTAGCACAAGCTGAGTTTGCCTTCAACAGAGCCCCCTCCAGTAGCACAGGTAAAAGTCCTTTTGAAACAGTTTATGGCACTAATCCTCTCATGCCTACAGACCTAGCACCAGTCAAAGGAAACAAGGCAAGCTATGATGCAAAGAAAAGAGTTGAGCAAATGATACAGATTCATGAGCAAGTCAAGAAGCAGATTGAAAGGTCCAATGAGTTGTACAAAGCCAGGTCCAAGGGGCCTAAGAAAGCAAGGGAATTCAAAGCAGGAGATCTTGTATGGTTGCATTTAAGAAAAGAGAGATTTCCAGACAAGAGGAGAAACAAGCTCATGCCAAGAGCTGATGGACCATTTGAGATATTGGAGAAGATAGGCCCCAATGCTTACAAGGTGGATCTACCAGGAAGCTATGGTGTACATGGTACTTTCAATGTTGGAGACCTGAGTCCTTACCATGGTGAATCAGATGATGAGGGTGAGGAAGATTTGAGGGCAAATCCTTTTCAAGAAAAGGAGGTTGCAACGGGAGTATTTGACCAAGCCAAGACACGAGCCATGACACGAGCTCAAGACAAGACACAAACTCAAGACAAGACTCAACATCAAAACAACAACCTACATTCAGACAACACCATGACCAGCTATGACAATGTTCTATTCAGTCCAAGCCACAACCACTTCAAGCCTACTAAGACAACACCACCACAACCAGAACAAAGCCTAGCCATCCACTTCCCAAGACTAGGCCACAACAAGGCTCAACCAACAGCCCAACAAACCCAACAAAACAAAAACAGCCCCCAGCCAAAAACAGCCTATCACAGCCTTCCTAAACAAGGTCCATGGGGCCCCACACAATCAAACAAGCCTAACCAACCATCAAAACTATGTCTTGGGAAGGTCCTCTACAACTTTCCCCAGGACTTTCCTCCCCAGAAACAAACACACAAAGAGTTAGCTTAGGGACAACTTCAGACTGTCCAGATTTCAGCCTTTTTGCAGTAGTTAACATGTCACTATCAAACTTTCCTTTTATGATCAAACAAACTCGAGGGCCTTTTAGAAGGACCTTTGGCATCCATCCCACTTCAGTTGAGCTCAATAATCAAGCTCAGAAGTCCACCCCTCCACCAGTTTCAACCCCAACAAACCAATTAAGGCAGATTGTCCTATTAGAACTATTTTTCTACTTTATTGCTTTATGCTGAACAATGTAGCTGTTATTTCTGTTTCTTTTGCAAACCCATTGTGGCCCTAGGATGTAATGAACGAATAGGATGTAATGCCCTTGCCTATATAAGGCCTTTTCCTTATGAATGAAAGACAGATTTGAAGTAAAATATAAAACTGAAACCTTGTTTCTGTTGCATCTCTTGGCTGTGTGCTTGAGACAACTTCCTTTGCTTTGTGCTTGGAAGGGAGCTTGGGTCCTTAGCTGTGTGCTGGGATCACAGTTCAACCCTCAATCATTGGCTTTGTGCTTTGATTAAGGTCCTATCTTAGTTCTTTGTCAATTAGTCCAAACAGAAACCGAGTATTTGCAAAGTGTCTGAACTTCAATCAAATTGTCATTGTTTAGTTGTCTTTCTGAATAGTTTCAGTGCAGAAACAAAGGTTTCAGTTTTTGTGTTTACTTCTGATCTGCCTTCATTCATTTAAAACAAGCCTTATATAGGCAATAAGATTACATCTTGAACGTCCAAATGCATCTAAGGCTAGCAATGATCCTCAAAAGAAAACAAAATAACAACTAAAAACTGATACAAACTGAAATAAAGTAAACATCAGAAAAACAGTTCTGAAAAAGACAGGTTTCTTGTTGCCTTGCTGCTGCTTTGTTATATGGTACATAGTGGACTTTATGCTTGGTTTTTTGGTCCTAAACTGGAGTAGTATTAGTCCCCAAAGTTTGAGCAAAAAGCCCTCGAGTCTGCTTGGCCAAAAGAAGAAACTTTGATGGTGACAGCTGAACTGCTTCTAGAATAGGTGAGAACTGGACTGGTGACTTGGCTCTTGTTTTAAGGGATGATCCTGGCGTTTTCTGAGGAAGGTCCCCTGGACAAAAAGGTAATAGACCCTCCCTAGTATCAAACCCCATCCTTGTTTTGAAGTTCCTAAACTTGGAAGTCACCCTGGGACCCTCTCCAAGGTGTTGCTGCTAACTGATTTCCCTGAAGGCTTGTTGGCTTGTTTTGTGAGTCTGTCTTGTGTCTTGGCTTGCCCTGGCTCGTGTCATGGCTTGTTTGCTTGGGCCTGGACTATACAAGGCATTAAGATAACTTTTGACATAGGGTGAGGATGATATTGGATTATGGTTGGACTGATCATAGGTTGGTTGATCTTGGCTTTGAACTTGGCATTGAACTGCTGTTGCAGTGGGTAGGCGGGTGGGGGTGGGGGGGAGGGAGGGGCTCTTTACTTTCCACTAGGTAAGTGGTTTCCCTAGAAGAAATGACTTAGTCTGCTTTGTTTAGACCTTCTGGTCCTTATTTTTCCGGAACCATTAATGCGGCAAAAGGGTATGAAACAAAAGATTCCCATGCTTTATACAGTTCCATAAACTCCAAAGGTCATTTCTACTGAGATATGTTGTGATTCGGCTACCGGTGATCGTAATTGAGCATAAGATTTCAAATCATATCGGCTTCTTATTAGTGTCATCATCATATCAAAGATCGTTAAAGGTTGATATAGGAAATGTTGAGGAAGTACGAGCCTGTCGATTACAAGAAGCGAGAGGTGGTGCGGAAGAACACAGTTGTTGATTAAAGCGGAGGAAGAGGCCGGATTTAGGTCATTCGTCCAAAGAAGAGATTACAAGGAGCTCCTCTTGAAGAGTATATGGTGGGTGAGATAAGTTAGTGTTAGTGAGAAGGCAATTTTTGTCAGTTTACCTTATTTGTTGACTGAAAATGGCTTTTATAGTGAGAATAGGTTGAAGGTCTTATATTCTAGTATTCATTATGAAATTGTTTATTAGTCTGGTATTGATAATGGTTTTGGCTTAACATTGGTAGTCATTATCAAATACTCCTATCAATTATTCCAAAAATAAAAAATTCACGTCATGATTCTTAATTTTTGTATGATCTACAATTAGAGACCACACTTGATATATATTTTTATTCACTTGGTATTATTGTCTATGTTTGTGCCTTACCAAAAAATATGAACAAATTTGAATTGAAGTAGGCTAAGATAGGTTTTAATAAAGATATAAAATATTCCCTCCGTCTCATTCATTTGTTTACCTTTGCTTTTGGCATAAATACCAAGGAGAGGGGAGGGAACCAATTTAGGCTAGTGTTATTGAGTGACAAGTGGACAATAATGAAATTGGATAATCAAAAAACCCATTTGAAATATGCCTAATATAGAAATGTAAACAAATCAAAAATTGAAAATGGTAAACAAATGAGCGTGGTGGAAGGAGTCTATGATAGTTTTTGTAAATAGATTGTTCTATTTTCTGCCCTCTTTTCGTATTTATTCAAGTTACCTTCTCATACCTATTTTCTTTTTTGGAAATTTTTGTGTACCCCAAATAAAATTACATGTGCGATTTGGTGTTTCTAAGTATAACTAACTTGATATGACATAACTAACTAATTAGCTAATATAAAAATTAGTTATGAGGCAGTTAGTTAAAAAGTGGTTAGAGTTAGTCATCAACAATGTAGGTTGTATTATAAATACTAAGCCAATCATTCATTGTTAGGTTATAAAATAAAAATACAAATTAGTACAAGATTCTCTCTAATTAGTTAGTTCTTCTTACTCTTCTTCTTAATCTCAATCATATTAAATACAGTCATCCTCTTTGTCTATGTTTAATCATAATAATTAGTAGTTGAAGATTATTTTATATGGTATCAGTTAAAGGCGTTTCGTTCCTGATATAATCATTCATCTTCTTCATAACTTTGCATACAAAATTATACTTTATCTTCTTATCTTCATTCTTTGAATCTTTGAATATTTTCTTCATAAAACATGTCTGAAGTCACAGAAAACGCAGAAAATTCTTCATATTTTTTAGTCCTTGATGATTTATTGTTTGTTTCACAGAACAATCAATCAACATTTTAGTTAACTTCTTTCTTGTTTGATGGATCCAATTTTCTTCAATGCTAGAGAGAGGTACTGCAAACTGCAGTCATTGTTGGCAAAGAACAAAGTGGGGTTCATCAACGAGGAATTTTCTATGTCTTTTCGAACTAATAACCGCTATAGCCTATAATTAATCGATCATGTGTATATTTCTCATTTTAAGATGGATTTTGCATTCTATGATCAAACCATTAAGAGACAACTTTCAATATGCATTTTCTTCAAAATCTTTGTGGTTTGAGATTATTGAGCGCTATGGGCAACATAATGTGCTTGAATTGTATGAATTAAAGAGAAATCTCAATAATCTAGTCCAAGATAATCTTTCTTTGCTTGAATATTACAGTAAAATGAGAAATATTTGGGAAAATATTGATTGTATAGATCCTATACCCCAATGCCCTTGTGATGTTATGTCTAAGTGTTCTTGCCAACTTATGAAGAGACTGTTTGATAGGGAGACTTTCAAACAAAGCTCATACTATTGTTAATGGGATTAAATTCAGTATTTGAATACATACAATCTACTTTGTTGGCTATGCAACCTTCCACCCATAAATAGGGCTTTGGGAATAATACAAAAAGTTGAGAAATGAAATATTATTAATGATACCATCTCTGAAACCTTAGTTGAGAATGCTGCATATAATGTCAAGAAAATGTTTTCTTCTAGCCTTTTTATCGATCAAATTGATCTAAAGAAAGCAAAAGATGACGGTGTTGAATTTTGTACTCAGTGCAATAGAGGAGGGCATGATAATGTAGATTGTTAGAGGCTTAAGTCTCGTACCTTCTGTAATGCTAAGGCCATATTAAAGAACGTTGTTATAAGTTTATGGCTTATAAATCAAGGAAGGGAAAGGTAAAATTTAGTCAGGTTATTCTAATGGTAATTCTAAGACTGCACATAATGCTTTTATTCTTATAATGACCAATATAATGAGTATGTGGTTTTTACTCCAATTGATCCTCCTCAGCTGCCATGTTCTTCTTCTGGTCTTAATTTTGTTCATCATGACTTGGTTCAAATTATTGTTGATTCTGTCATGACAAAAGTTTTTAAGGCTATCTCTGATAAATCTATGTCTGATGTTACTTCTTTGAAGTCCTCTATAAATTTTGCTGGTATGCAACTTTCTTCCTATGCTTTTGTTGTTAATCAGATCATATCTTTTAATTCTGATTTTCTTTATGATATTATTATACTTCTTAGGCCTGTCTTTATTGCTTTTTCATATGGGTCTGTTGAGACTGTTTACAGATCTGGTCATGCTAGGTTGACAGATGGAATCATCTTATATAATGTGTTACTGATATCAGACTTTAAACAAAATTTATTGACTGTGGGAAAGCTCATTTATGCTACTGACTTATTGGTGCTTTTTATGGATACTGAATGCAAAATCCATGACCCATCAAGTAAGATAGTGGTTGCTAAGGCTAGGAGGTGTGATGATCTATACAAACTCAGGAGTTGTTGTTCAATCTCTAGGGGCATGGAGCTCATATATCTGCAAATAAAACTAGAAGATGTAGTATTATAGTTCATTCTTCTAGTAGTTTACCTGATATAAACTTGTTTCATGTCAGACTTGGACATGGATCTTTGGACAAATTAAAGCATGTAATGTCATCTAGTTATAAGTCAATGAAATAGTTTAATTGTGATTCTTGTATTTTGGCTAAACACCACATCTTACCCTTTCCTAGAAGTATTTCTCATGCTAAAGCAATGTTTTGGTCTAATTCACATGGATGTATTAGGACCATATAGAATCCAATCTATGACTGGGGCAAGGTCACTGGTCACTTTTTATTGTTTTTGAGATGCTTTTTCTAAGAACACTTGAGTATTCTTAATTCAAACTAAGTCCCAGGTTCCTGCCTTGATTAAGAGCTTTGTTAAGTTTGCTAATACCTAGTTTGGAGCACATGTCAAGATCATAAGGTCATATAATAGGTCTGAATTTTTCCAAGAGCCTTGTAATGAATTTTGTAAGCAGGAGGGTATATTATACACTATAGAGAACATTGTTTGCCCAAAAAAATGGGAGAGTAAAGATAAAGTATAAGCATTTGTTCGAAGTTGCTAGAGCAATAAGGATACACGCTAATCTTCCAATTAAGTTTTGGGGAGACTATTTGTTGTCAACTACATACTTAATTAATTAGATGCCTAGTTGTGTTTTTCAATGAAAGACTTCATATGAACTCTTATTTAATGAACTGCCTATATTTTATGAACTCAGAGTTTTTGGATGCCTATGCTATGCCACACCACCTCCTACAAGCAAAGATAAATTTGGCAAAAGAGCTAGACGATCCTTATTTTTAGGATATCCTTTTGGTCAGAAAGTCTATAAATTATATGATCTCGGGGACCTTGTAAATTTTCCCAGCATAGATGTTATTTTTCAAAAACAATATTTTCCCTATAAGTCTCTTGCACTTTATGGTTTAGATAATTCTCCTCAATTTCCCCTTGTTTATGTTGGCTCTGGTCATGAACAGCACATAGTCATGTAGAATCAGCAGCCAAGGTCATCTACTCGTACTGAAACTAATTCTAATTCTATGAATCAGTCTAGTTCAGAAAGGTTCTCAGTCACTACTACAAATAGTGTTAACCTTGAGTCTAGTAATATTGAGCCTTCTATCCAAACAGGAAAATCTGACATGATCAGAAGACCTAATTCTAATACTCTGATTTTAATTTCCCACAGATTGAGAGAACATATGCAAGTTCTTCTAATGTTTCTCCTCTTCATTTCAAAACTCTGAATTATATTTTCAATTTTGACAAGGAATATATGATTTTCTTATGCAATATGATCCAGTCACATAAACCAAGCTCTTATAGTCAGTCTTGTACAGACAGCAATAGGGTTAACGCCATGGCACAAGATTTGAAAGCATTAGATGATAATGTCGCTTGGGAATTAACATCATTACTCCCTGATAAGGTTGCCATAGGTAAAAAGTGGGTATATAAGATAAAGCATAGGTCCGATGGCACTGTGGTATAAAGCTAGGCTGATGACTAGAGGCTATAATCAAATCAAAGACAAAGACTATAAACGCACCTTTTCACTAGTTGCAAAGTTTGCAACAGTAAGGATTCTAATTGTTGTAGCTGCAGCAAGAAATTGGCTCTTACACGAATTAGATATAAATAATGCTTTTCTTCATGGTTTTCTTAATGAAGAAGTGTATTTGATCATTCTTCAGGGTTATGTTCCTGCTAAGAAAGGTCAAGTTTTCAAGTTAAAAATGTCTCTCTATGGTTTGAAACAAGCCTTTAGACAATGGTTTATAGAGTTGACAAAGTTTTTGCTAGGACAAGGGTTTGTTCAATCCAAACAGAACTACTCATTTTTCTTTTAATAGGTGGTTGTGTTTTGAGGGAGATATAAGAAGGTAGTGGTGAGGGAAGAGAGGTCATTACCTTCACATGCTATGTTTGGACTCGTGTTTGTCTTGCTAATCTCGAGTTTTTACTCGGGACGAGTAAAAGTCCAAGTGTGGGGTGACAACACCAAAATGTGTTGTGTCTAGTAATATTTATTAGGTTCGTTTATTATACTTTTTACGGGTCGTTAGCATCGTTTTATGCTAACCTTAGTCCTTGTAATTATGTTGTTATTTAGTATTTTTAGTCAACTTTTAGCAGCACTTGTGTATGTTAATGATGTCCTATTGACAGTTGATGAAGCACTGGATATTCTTGATCTTAATACAACATTACACAACAAATTTACTATAAATGATATAGGTCTCATGACATAATTTTTGGGAATGGAGGTTGTTAGGAATGAGAAATGTATTCTTATAAATCAAAGGAAATACATATTGGACAATTTACAAGATGCAGGATTAGAAAACTCAAAGACCGTTTCTTTTCCTATGCAAAAGAGCCTCAAGTTGTGTATTGATGATGGGAATTTGCTAGACATACCAGAACAGTACAAAAGGCTCATTGGTAGACTGTTATACTTCAACATTACAACGCATGACATTTCATATAGTATACAACATCTCAATCAATTTCTTAATCAGCCAAGCGAACCTTATTTGCAGGCTGCTTATCATGTTCTCAAATATATAAAAGGGACAACTAATGTAGGTTTGTTTTATCATGTCATTTTAACTTTCCAGCTCAAAGCATAAACAGATGTTGTCTGGGCAACTTGTGCATTAGACTGTAAATCCTTGAGCGGTTTTCGCTAATTTCTAGGTCATTCCTTAGTGTCCTGGAAGAATAAAAAGCAGTGCACAATTAGTAAAAGTTCAACTGAAGATGAAAATAGGAATATATCCTATACATCTAGTAAAATGTTCTGGACTGCCGGCTTACTTACTGATCTTCATGCGCAAGTTGTTCATCCCATTCCTTTATATTGCACAGTACATAACACAAAATCATGTGTTTCATGAGAGGACTAAGAATCTAAACGTGGACTGTCACTATGTCAGGGACAAGCAACATGAAGTTTTTCTTGACACTAGCCATGTGAGCAGCAAACAACAATTAGCTGACATTAGGACAAAATCTCTAGGTGTTTTAGAACATCAGTCACTCTCCATCAAGCTAGGACTAACTCTTCCTCAACATGTCCATCTTGAAAGGGAGATATGAGTATAACTAACTCGATATGATCATAACTAACTAATATAAACGAAGCCATTAGTTAGAAAAGTTGTTAGAGTTAGTTATCGACAATGTAGGCAGGGACGAACGTACCATGTAGCAAGGGGTAGCAGCTGCTACCCCATCCAAAAAAAAAATGATAAAAAACTTAGTTGCTACCCCCAATAAATTAATTTTATGATATAATTATTGATATATGAGGGACATGGATATATGCTCAAAATGCAAGTTCAAGTCATTCTTGACTTTTTCAGATTCTTTCTCTTTACTTTAAGACTAACTATCGCGGGATATGTAACACCCGCAAATGTACCCTATTTTTATAGTAAAAATATTATACGGATACTTTTCAGCGAAATTTAGTTTTAGTTTAGAATTAAATTTCCCGTGTCTAATTTAGAATTTCCGAGTTCGTTTTCGGACTTTACACGAGATTTCGAGTAAGTTACGTCTTAAGGCGTAATGGGCTTTTTCCCATATGTTTTCCACTTACTCCTTCATATACTCCCTCATAACCCTAACTCCCTCACATTCAATCTTCTTCCTCACCCAGTAAACCCCAAATCCCTAACCTCCATATTTAATCGATCTTAGAATCGTCACTACTCATTCATTTCTCGCTCAAATTCACCTAAGTTCGTCTTATTCTTTCCCTCTCATCGTCCTCTATCCGTATTGTTAATAAAATTACCGTCTTTCTCGCTTTTCAATTTATCCGTCTTTGTCAAGGTGAATTATATTCATCTTTTATTATCTAATTGTAGGTGGTGACCTCCAAGACCCCGACAAAGACTACTTCTTGATAGAAGAGGACATCGACGCGGATTGAAGACGCAAAAAGGTAACGGTGAAGGGTTACTCGATATCATTTACGTGTTTTAATGTGTTTTCTATGTTAGAAATCGTATTTAGAATAAGGTTAGTAATCATAGGAATTGTGTTGTTGATGATGGTTGTTGTTAGTTGATAATTGATATGAGAATTGATGGTTTATGATGATAAATGATGATTTTTGTATGTTGTTGACAAGACGGAGAATGAAGGATCGCGTACCTGAGACCAGGACATGCTGCCAGTTTTTCCCCTTTGAATTCTACTCCCGCCTTGACTTTCCTTGACCTTTTGGAATTGGTCTTCTTGCATTGATGATTTGTTTGTAGCCCACTCCAATTGCCGGGTTTGGGTTTCAGGTCTCGGGTTTGACTTTGACTTTTGTTGACTTCCGGGTTTGACTCTAAAAGTTGACTTTAAATATTCAAGTTTAGAATATATGATGTTCCTTTCGCTTGTATCGCATGTTTTTGTGACGGTTTTTGATATATCCCACTTTGAGTCGGTTTTGCATATGTTATGAATTGAGCACTATGATTATGTGCTATGAACTCTCATTCCCCCGGTCATACTTTATAACTGTTAGACTTAAATGTCGGAGCGGTGGAGTATAACCGTGATGCCGTTGTGCATTTGTTTAGTGGGGATATGACGACGTTGTTAGGAGGCGAACGCAATGCGTTGATCGACCCGGCCGTCAAATGTTGTATCCTTGCGAGGTGGTGTCATTGCATGTAGCGTACTAGCTTGACTTTTGACTATAGATCTCTTTCCGCCTCTTTCGTGTGGTTTAGCCGAATTTGGGGTACTCGACGTCTTTGTATGATCGAGTCTTGGATGTGGAACGTCTTACCACATGTCGAATCGGGAAATGTCTTATTCCGAGAGTCTGGCCAGGTTTAGACTAGGACCGTATTATTATCGTCGTCCTACCGAGAGGATTAGAGTCTTGTGTGTACGAAACGTCTTATCGTACACGATTCCGGGAAACGTCTTATCCCGTGAACTTGTTTGTCTAGGTCATGAGTATACGAAACATCTTATCGTATACGGTTCCGGGAAATGTCTTATCCCGTGGGCTTCCATTGGCTTGTCTTGCTATTGTACATGATGCTAGTGCGTGCCATTAACCGTGAGAGAATATGTGTCACTTTTGTATGATTGGATGGTTGTTTGTAAGTTGAATTATACGTGAACATTGAGTTGGACTCTTGCATGAAATAGATGATTGACGTGGTTTATATGTCGAGTCTCTATCTTATCAAGTATATGCCGCTAACGGTGAGATGTAAGCCCTAGTGAGTATATAGTTGCCTAAGGGTGTCTTCCCCGAGTCTATCTATAATATGATGGTTACGGTTTTGTACTCCATGTATCGATATTCTTATATATTGAATTGCCTATTTATCCTTCTCGTATTTCACATGTATATCTGTATATGCATGCTTCTACTTTTGTATTTCCCTTTATGTACGTTTAATGTGATATGGCTGGGAGAACCTGGAGTTACTCCCCAGTGACTGTGGCGTTCATGTTTTTCATGGATGAACAGGTTGCTTGATTGGATGGCTTTTTGCTTGTGGTATTTTGGGTTCGGGTGTGAGCTAGCGGGCGTTGGCCTGGATGAGTCACCTCTAGACGTTGTTTAGCTAGTTGCTAATAACTTTGATATTTGATACATTTTGAGAGACTACGTCTCTTGTAGTATTTTATACTTTGGTTTGTAATTATTGACATTCCTCGTACCTTTCTAATTGCATGTGAAAAGTTTTAAAAACACCGTATTTTCCGCTATATTAATCACATGTTTGTATGTTTTATTTCCGCATTCGCGAGGGTTGTCACAGTTGGTATCAGAGCTTTATCGCTCCCGACGCACATACGTGAACCCTAAACTTAAACTACTTGACCTTGAAATAATAAATGAGAGATGGGTAGAAGTTAAGGATTTTACTTGGTAGTCTATTTGTTTATGCTAAGTGTTAGGATTAACTTGTTTTGTTTCTATTTCTTATGAAGATGGTTAGACCTCGAGTAGTAGAGAACGTTATGCTAGAAGCTCTTACGCAAGTGTTGAAGAATCAACAAGATGCGGCTATTGCTCAAGCCAACCAAGTTCCCCCTTGTAGAGAAGATAACCACCAAGGAGGCTACGCTTGGGTGGCAAGCCGAATAGCTAAGAGTAAGATTATACCTTATGGTGGAGAGCGTGACCCTACCGAGCTATCGGAATGGTTCCGAGAAATGGAGAAGCAATTTGACTTATACCAAGTCCGTGAAGAGGACAAGGTAAGGATTGCCAAGCACTTCCTTGTAAGGGAAGCCGACAATTGGTGGTCGATTACTAATCCCACCGCTATTCTTGAAATCAATTTCGGTTGGGAATGTTTCAAGGCTCTCGTGGAAGACCGATTTTATCCTAAGGAGCTCAAGCAACAAAGGCTCAAGGAATTTATTGATTTCAAGCAAAGTGACTTGACGGTTCAAGACTTTACCACGCAATTCAACAAGCTTGCTCACTTTGCACCAAGACTCATCAAGGATGATGAGGATCGAGCTTTTTACTATCGTAATAAGCTAAGTGCCTTGCTTCAAAGTAAGGTAAGGAGGAGCTCTACTTCTTTCGGGGAGTTGTATAATGATGCCCTTTGGGCCGAGAACTCCATGAAGGTCGTAAGAGATGAAGCGAAGATGAAGAATCCCTCTCCTTCCCCCTCTTTCAATCCAAGGTCAAACTTCCATGACAAAAGACCTTTCACTCCCTCTTCTTCTAATGCCTATGCTAACAAGAGGCGTTTCAATGCTCCCTCAAACTCCAATGCAAGAACACTTTCTTCTTATCACCCTCAAGCTAACCCGAATGCGGCTTCTAGGCCCAATGCTCCCCCTCAAGCTCAAGGACGAATGTGTGACGGTTGTAGGAAGCCCGTTCACCCCGGAGTTGGATGTTATGATAGGCCCCTCTTTTGCTTTTTCTGCAAGAAGCCGGGTCACCGCTTTCGTGAAAGCCCCGATCGTCAGACTCCCGCACCCGGTGCCAGAGCTAAAGGATCCATTTACGTACTCAGCCGAGCCGAAGCTAATGCTCACCCGGAGATCGTTACTGGTAGGTTCACTTCCTTAGATCAACCTCGTTTTCCTTTTTCGCCTTCGTCTTTTCCATCATATCGTAGTCTTTTGATGATGCCTCCTAGCGTTCCTTGTATCATATCCGTATTCCCTACTCTCTTGTGAGATGGTTTTCTTATTAGCTGATGTGAGAGGTTAGTAGATGTGTTTTGAGGATGTTTCAAATACGGTACCTACCCACCCTATTGAGCTAGTTTCATGTTTAGTTGATTATAAGGAGTTGAGGATAAACTTAGGGTGAAACTCTCTTGGTGGTTTTAGACTTTGAAACTTGATGTCGCAATATCATTTTGAGGATCGAACTAAGCGTAAGGATAGTTTGTTATTGTTAAGAACTATAATGATTTCCTTTAAAGGCTATCTGGGAATTTATTGTCCTTACATGTTGGACCCTAACAAGAATAATTACCTTGAGTAATTTGGATTGAATAACCAAACTTGAGGAATATTGTCATAAACGAAAAACCAATGTATTTTGAGTTTGAATGAGCTATATAATTTGATTAACGGTCGCATTGCCCTGTGATTTGGCAAAATATAAGTGAATTGAGATTTGTGGCTAATCTCTTTTGAGGTTGTGATTTAACTTTGGAAGATGAGAAGGTTCATTGTTAATGATTTAGGATAATGAGTTTTGGAAGGAATTGGATCAAAGGATTTCATGGAAAGTCTCTTTTACCTTGTGGTTGTTAGCAATCATGTTTCTCTAGATATGAATATTTTTGTTGGTGGTTTCTAATAAGATTTTTGATGGAACTAAGAAGATTAGAGTACGTAATAAATCTTTCATGTGGATTGTTAGTTGTGGAGTCTACCGTGCCGATGGACTTTAGAAGATACTACATGGATTTGGAAAAAAAATTTGGTTAGTGGTTTGAAGTCTCGTGGTTATGAAATATTTTTTTTTGTAGGAATCTAATGATCGAAAATGTTGAGTTGTAACTTGGGTAAATTGCATTCTCTTGAGGACTAGTTTATTCATGAAGTTGGCAATGTCGAGTTACGAGCGACCTTTGAACTATCATGGATGAGAGATAGGTTTGGAGTTCATCCCTCTCTTTTCCCTCGAACTAACCCTTGCTCAATCTGCTACTCTTCAATCCTTCCCCTTTTTGGTCCTTTTTGCTCGTTGGACGTACCTCTTAGTATCGTGATTTGCGAACTTAATGTTCGAGTCGCGCTATGTACTTCTAATGCCTTCTTATTTTTATTTTATCTTTGAGAAAACCTTCAAATTTTCATATTGTTTTCCAAATTTAACTTTTCAAAGAAGTCTAATGATGGATTGTGTACCCTCTTTTTGGAGAAAATGGATTCCTTTTTGCTTTTATATTTGGATTTTGCGTTTGGTTGGATGTTTAGACTTGTTATTGGAGACGTTTGGTGACTAGTCCTGCACTTACTAACGTTTATTTGGTTTTCGATTTCACTATTTCGACATTGATTCTATTTTTGATAGCTAGAGTTCTCGTTCGCGACGGGCACTCTTGAGATCCTTAAATAAAGTTTCGCACTTATGAAAAATCTTTTTAAACCATTTTTGAGAAGAACCTCATTCATAAATGTTTTCCCTTGTAAAAACTTTCGTGTTGTTTTTGAAAACCGATTCTTGCCTTGATACTTTTTGTTTTCCACTCTCAAGTTTCGAGGACGAAACTTTTTAAAAGGTAGGGTGATTGTAACACTCGCAAATGTACCCTATTTTTATAGTAAAAATATTATACGGATACTTTTCAGCGAAATTTAGTTTTAGTTTAGAATTAAATTTCCCGTGTCTAATTTAGAATTTCCGAGTTCGTTTTCGGACTTTACACGAGATTTCGAGTAAGTTACGTCTTAAGGCGTAATGGGCTTTTTCCCATATGTTTTCCACTTACTCCTTCATATACTCCCTCATAACCCTAACTCCCTCACATTCAATCTTCTTCCTCACCCAGTAAACCCCAAATCCCTAACCTCCATATTTAATCGATCTTAGAATCGTCACTACTCATTCATTTCTCGCTCAAATTCACCTAAGTTCGTCTTATTCTTTCCCTCTCATCGTCCTCTATCCGTATTGTTAATAAAATTACCGTCTTTCTCGCTTTTCAATTTATCCGTCTTTGTCAAGGTGAATTATATTCATCTTTTATTATCTAATTGTAGGTGGTGACCTCCAAGACCCCGACAAAGACTACTTCTTGATAGAAGAGGACATCGACGCGGATTGAAGACGCAAAAAGGTAACGGTGAAGGGTTACTCGATATCAATTACCTGTTTTAATGTGTTTTCTATGTTAGAAATCGTATTTAGAATAAGGTTAGTATTCATAGGAATTGTGTTGTTGATGATGGTTGTTGTTAGTTGATAATTGATATGAGAATTGATGGTTTGTGATGATAAATGATGATTTTTGTATGTTGTTGACAAGGCGGAGAATGAAGGATCGCGTGCCTGAGACCGGGACGCTGGCAGCGTCGTGTGACGCTGGCAGCGTTCCCTGACGCTGGCAGCGTTCCCTGGCGCTGGCAGCGTTCCCTGGCGCTGGCAGCGTTTCATGCTGCCAGTTTTTCCCCTTTGAATTCTAGTCCCGCCTTGACTTTCCTTGACCCTTTGGACTTGGTCTTCTTGCATTGATGATTTGTTTGTAGCCCATTCCAATTGTCGGGTTTGGGTTTCGGGTCTCGGGTTTGACTTTGACTTTTGTTGACTTCCGGGTTTGACTCTAAAAGTTGACTTTAAATATTCATGTTTAGAATATATGATGTTCCTTTCGCTTGTATCGCATGTTTTGTGACGGTTTTCGATATATCCCACTTTGAGTCGGTTTTGCATATGTTATGATTTGAGCACTTATGATTATGTGCGATGAACTCTCATTCCCCAGTCATACTTTATAACTGTTAGACTTAAATGTCGGAGCGGTGGAGTATAACCGTGATGCCGTTGTGCATTTGTTTAGTGCGGATATGACGACGTTGTTAGGAGGCGAACGCAATGCGTTGATCAACCCGGCCGTCAAATGTGGTATCCTTGCGAGGTGGTGTCATTGCATGTAGCGTACTAGCTTGACTTTTGACTATAGATCTCTTTCCGCCTCTTTCGTGTGGTTTAGCCGAATTTGGGGTACTCGACGTGTGACACCCTTAAATTTGCGGAAAGAAAAAAAATAATTTAACTAAATAAAAGATGATAATACATAACAAAGGTGTCTTAAATAAAAAGGTTCATAACAAAACGGAAATAATATTATACAAAAGAAATATCCAAAACGGGAGACATGTTTCCCGTATAAATACTGAAATAAAAGAGTGTATAATAATATACAATCCTAAGAACCGAATATCGGTCCAAGGTAAATACTTCGCTCGCTAGCTCGTCAATGTACCCAAGTATGCATCACAAACCTGCCAACCGCATTAAATATAAACACGGAAGCCACAGTCAGTGGGGAGTAACTCCGAGTTCTCCCAGCCACGAAATGTCGAGTTTAATTAAACATGAAGAACATAAAAGCAATGTATATGGAAAATACAAAACCTTAACAAATATGATATGCTTTTCATGTTATGAACAAATAACTAACATATAACTTAGCATATGAAAGCTATCATGTGAAACTGTTATTAATCTATAACACGAGGTAGGGAAGCTGGTATGCTAGCTCAGAGGTTACCGTTAACATGGCCATGATACACTCAAACCCTAATCCAACATAATATCATGTGAATCAATTAACATCCGGTAATCCAAACTCTATCAACCTTAGCCGGCTTGCATCTCACCTTCTAAGATTCATAGAATCATACAAACATGAAAGA
>JAIUZE010047628.1:0-16444 GCA_022085475.1 Heliosperma pusillum | reverse complement strand
TCACGGAAAAACATCCTATCATGTGACTATGGCAATATAAACTAAATCAAATATCATATCGCCTCATATCTACTAAGGCTAATTCATTAATTAAATAAAACCTTACTTGAAGACAAATCCCCGACCCGAGTCCCGCGACGGGTCATCAGTCAAAACGGGGCTGACTAGATCTTTGTTTGACCAAACCCGTTTGGTCAAACCGGCTAGAAACAGAGTCTTTATCACATAGACTTAATCATAAAAATCAACATATTCAATACATGTTATTTTATTAGACCTTCTAACCTGTGAATTATTATAACATCCCAAAAACCCGCTTGACTTAAATGATATCCAATTAAACTACGATCTCGTCTTATAATTTCTAACATGTGAGAAATAATAATTTTATGAAAAACCTTTTTAATTAAATATTTCACTTATTAACATTTCCCACTTGCTAAATATTACAAAACACGATAAAAATGACGATAACTCAAAAACCGTCACAAGTCTCAAAGTGGGACCCACGGGCTGACTTTTGGGCCGAACCCAACATGGGCCTGAATGGGCCCACGGGCCTATTTGGGCTGTTTTTGGCAGATTTTACAATTTTTACAAAAACCGTTTCTTAATTATTTCCCGCATGCTTAACATAATTAAAACCCGTCAAAACAACCACATAACAATCAAACATCGACACAACCCAAAGACCAAAACCCGGACCCACCATGAACCAGCCCAGACCGGCCTGGACCGGGCCTGAACCGGCCTGAACCGGCCTGGTTTGGGTCCGGTTCTCAGCCCCCTAAACCGCCCCCTAAACCGCCCCCTACACGGTTCAAACCACAACCAACACCAAATTTTTCCAACATGTTTTTATTTAACAATCATCCATTTTAACAACCATCATACAAAATCATGATTAAAAATAATTCATCCAAATTCCTCAAGAACACTAAACATATTAAAAATTTCCTACACAACATAAAAATCATAACTTATGAAAAATCATCAAAATTCATAAAGAACACTAAACATATTATAAATTTCCTACACAACATAAAAATCATAACTTATGAAAAATCATCAAAATTCCTAAAGAACACTAAACAACATAAAAACTCCATACAACATAAAAATCATCCTACTTATCATATTTCTACTAAAAATCCATAAATCATAAAAACATGAACTAAAACAAAGATGAACCAAAAACTAAAGAAAACAAAAGCTATGTAACATATATCCGTCGAGTAACTCGGAATCGTTACCTTAGCTAGCAAAACCACTTAGCACCAAAATAATAAGAAGTATATAAATAAGAAACCCTTCTACTAATCTTCACCCAAAATATACGAGTCTCCAAACTCGTCTTCACAATCTTCCCCTATAAGAAATGACAAGAAAAACATTATTAGAACTTAAAACTTAATTTCTCATAATTAAAGTGTTGAAAACGATCTTGACGGAATTGAAATTAAACCGTACGTGAAGATGGGGAGCGAAGAGGAGAGTCTAGAAATATAAGATAGGACGGATTTAATTAAGAAATGAAGATTTTATGAAGGTTTTGCTCAAGAACAACGAAGAACAAATGATGAACGACGAAGAACACGAAGAACGATTAAAGAAAGTGATATTTTGATCTTAATTTGATTTGTTGAAAAATGAAAAGTTGTTAGTGAGTAGTGAAGGGTGAGGGAGCCGTGTAATTATAGGCAAAAGGGATGTCGGGTTTTGAAATTGTTGTTACGTAATTGACTCGCGTTTAATAATTATTTTACGGTAAACGATTAAATATAATTAACGATAAAGTTAATTAAACTAAATATCATGATATTATGCTATTAATAATCAACAGAAAGACAAATATCTAGTCCTATTAGAGGACTTAGGAGCCGTGTGGGATGGTGAGAAGACGGATCTGATTTCGAGCGTTTTGCGTAATTTTCGTTAACTGATCAATAAAGCTAATAAATATCTAGATATTATGATATTGTAATCAAAAGTAATGAAAATATCAAGCCCTATTAGAGGGTGAATGAGCCGTGTAGAATTGGCAAGAACCGGGTCTGATTTTTCCTCGATTTGCGAAATCTCCGTTGACGGATCGATAAAGTAACAAATATCTAAAATATTTGTATTAGTTTAATCGAAAGAATTAAAATATCTCAAGTGAGTGGAAAACGATGACATGGGCGCGTGACTCATGCCAAAGTCGAGTTTCGAGTTTGTTACGGGATTTACGATGAGTCGGGAATA
Source organism: Heliosperma pusillum (assembly GCA_022085475.1). NCBI lineage: Eukaryota > Viridiplantae > Streptophyta > Magnoliopsida > Caryophyllales > Caryophyllaceae > Heliosperma > Heliosperma pusillum. Next base: position 14,200 of record JAIUZE010047628.1, on the reverse strand, counting down.
GTTAAATGACGTTCGGTTTAAAACCGTAAAAGTTCTTCTTTAAATTCCGAATAAATTCAAAATAATTATATTAAATTATGATAAATCTTAATAAATCTAAATAAAAATAAATCAAAAATATTATTTTTTTAAATAAAATTTCGGTCTTCAAACTTATGAGGCGAGTCGGGAAAAAGTTAACGGAAGTCAAAGTTGACTGAAAAGTCGAGAAAAGTCAAAGATGACTTAAAAGTCAAGAAAAGTTTAGGACAACTTAAAAGTCAAGAAAAGTCAATGACGACTTTTAAAAAAATCAAGAAAAGTCAAAGACGACTTAAAAGTCAAGAAAAGTCAAAGATGACTAAAAACGGTCTTTTCATGAAATCTCTCAGAAATTCCAAATACGAACGCGGAATTTCAAAATAAGACTCGGAACAAAAATTCCTATTTTAAAAACTTAAGTTCTACTGAAAAGTGTTAGTAAATATTTTTTACTAGAAAAATTGGCATTTTTCGGGGTGTTACAATCACCCCTCCTTTTAAAAAGTTTCGTCCTCGAAACTTAGAAGAAGTAATGTGACATATATGTAGGTCAATTCAAAACTGTTAAGAATATACTTGTAATAAAAATACTGAGTCTTATCAATGGTACGGAAGGTTCTCGTCAGCTGTTAAGAACATCGACGTCCCAAGTCAAAGACTTTAAAAGATACATTTTTCGCATCAATAAATGAGAAAACTAGTTATCGAACGTCTCCAATAACAAGTCTCAACACTCCTTGACGGTAAAATACTTGAAATCATAAAACATTTCTAAAAGCTTTTAGTTCAAAAATTTCGTAGTAAAGGTAATAATTTTACTATCTATGCCTAAAATTTCTAACTAAAGCTTCTAATAATAATCTACTTATAAATACGATATTCGATAGAAGGAACGGAATATTCGAAAGAATAAATCGAATAGAAAGAGGAAAGGAAGAAGAAAATTTACCTCAAGCAAAGAGCTTGGGATATTTAGCTAACATTTTAGCTTCGGGTTCCCAAGTTTCTGATTCGACGTTTCCACAACGCCAAAGAATACGAACCAAGGGTACCACCTTGTTTCGGAGTTGTTTGTTAGGCCCTTCAAGGATACGAATCGGCCTTTCTTTCCAAAGCAAATTAGGTTCCAAGTTCCCCACTCTCCTCTTGAATCATATATGACTCGGATCACTGATATACTTCTTCAATTGCGAAACATGGAACACATCATGAACTTTGCTCAAGTTCGGAGGTAATTCCAGACGAGAAGCAACAGGACCAACTCTTTTAAGCACGCGAAACGGTCCAATATATTTAGGACTCAACTTTCCTTTCACTCCAAACCGTTTCACTCCCTTCATTGGTGACACTTTAAGGAATACCCGAGCATCAACATCAAACTCAAGTGGTCGACGACGAACATCGGCATAAGATTTCTGTCTATCTTGAGCGGCCTTCATTCGCTCTCGAATGACTTGAACTTGATCAATCGTTTCAGTAACTATGTCTGGACTCAACATATGATCATCCTGAACTTGATCCCAACAAACCGGACTACGGCATTTCCTACCGTATAAAGCCTCATATGGTGACATCTTGATAGAAGCATGATAACTGTTGTTATAAGAAAATTCCACCAAAGGCAAACACTTCTCCCAAGAATCATGAAAGTCTAAGGCACAAGCTCGGAGAAGATCTTCCAAGGTTTGGATCGTTCTCTCGGTTTGACCATCAGTAGCGGCATGAAAAGCTGTGCTCATCAACAATTTACTACCCATGGCTTCTTGTAAGGCTGTCCAGAATCGGGAACAGAATCTCGGATCACGATCTGAAACTATATCTTTAGGAACTCCATGGTAGCGTACTATCTCCCTCACATATGCATCAGCTAAAACATCTATCCTCGAAGTTTCTTTGATAGGTATGAATCTGGCACACTTCGTCAGACGGTCTACAATAACCCAGATGGCATTCTTTCCACTAGAAGTAGTAGGTAACGCCATCACGAAGTCCATAGAAATAGACTCCCATTTCCAAAGAGGAATTTCCAAAGGTTGCAGCAAACCTCCGGGTCTTTGATGTTCAATCTTCACCTTCTGACAAGTAAGACATCTAACTAACATACTCCTTTACTTCAATCTTCTCCTAGGGGCCACCAAACTGTGGTCTGCAAACTTTATAAACTTTTTTTTGTCACCACCAGGATGAATAGAATAAGGAGAAAGGTGAGCTTCATCAAGTATTCTCTTTCTCAACTCGTCACTTCTCGGAACAAACATTCTACCATGGTAACGAAGGTAGCCATCATTATCCACCACACAATCTTTAGCTTGCCCAAGTAATATCTTTGCTCGTATGGCGATAAAAGTAGCATCCTCCGGTAAACAAGTACGAATCTCTCGATAAAAATCTGGTTCCGCAGTCAAAGCACCAAGATAATCAAACCCTTTCCCAACAAACTGTATCTCAAGCTTCTGAAATTCGGTTACTAGTTCATCGGGTAAAGTACCAAAAGCATTTAATGAATGACTAGTCTTTCTACTCAAAGCATCTGCCACAACATTTGCTTTTCCCTCGTGATAAATCAACTCAGCATCATAATCATTCACCAACTCTAACCATCTTCTCTGCCTCATGTTCAACTCCTTCTGAGTAAAAATGCACCTCAAGCTCTTATGATCGGTGTAAATTCGGCAATGAACTCCAATAAGATAATGTCTCCAAGTTTTCAAGGCATGTACTACAGCTGCTAACTCAAGATCATGATTCGGGTAATTCACTTCATGAACCCTGAGTTGTCGAGAAGCATAAGCAATGACTTTTCTATTCTGCCTCAAGACACATCCCAAACCATGCTTTGAAGCATCACAATATACATCATAATCAGCTTCATCATCTGGTAAAGTTAAAACCGGTGCGGTAGTCAATCTCTTCTTTAATTCCAAGAAGGCAATTTCACATTCATCGGTCCAGATATACTTTGCTTCCTTCTTTAGCAATTGAGTCATCGGTCTTGCTAATTTGGAGAAATCTTTCACAAACCGACGATAATAACCCGCTAAACCAAGGAAACTCCGAATCTCGGACACATTTTTCGGACTTTTCCAATCCACAACTGCCTCAATTTTAGCTGGATCGACCATAACACCGTCTTTCGAAATGACATGACCAAGGAAAGATACCTCGGGCAACCAGAATTCACATTTGGAGAACTTTGCATACCACTTTTGGCGTCGAAGAACACCCAAAATGGCTCGAAGGTGATTAGCATGTTCTTCTTTAGATTTCGAAAAGATCAAAATATCATCAATAAACACCACCACACATTTATCGAGGTACTCCCTGAAGGTACGATTCATCTGATCCATGAATATTGCAGGAGCGTTGGTCAAACCGAATGGCATCACATTGAATTCGAAATGACCATACCTCGAGCTAAAAGCAGTCTTGGGCATATCTGATTCCCGAACGGGAATTTGATGATAACCCGATCTAAGATCAATCTTTGAAAAAGTAGAAGCACCTCGTAGCTGGTCAAAGAGATCATTAATACGAGGAAGAGGATATTTGTTTTTGATTGTGACACGGTTCAACTCACGATAATCAATGCACATCCGCATCGAACCGTCTTTCTTTTTGACAAAGAGTACGGGCGCACCCCAAGGAGAAGCACTAGGCCTTATGAAGCCTTTCTCAATCATGTCATCAAGTTGGATTCTCAACTCTTTCAACTCGGAAGGCGCCATACGATAAGGAGCTTTGGCAATTGGTCCAGTTCCAGGAACTAGATCAATAGAGAATTCAACATCTCTTTCCGGAGGAATCCCCGGTAATTCATCAGGAAATACATCGGGATATTCACAAACAATAGGAACATCCTTCAAAGAAGGAAGAGAAGAAGCAGAAGTAGTCACTACACATAGAAATGCTTGATGACCCTTCTTCAAAACATTCAACATTTTCATAGCTGAGATTAACTTCACACTAGCTTGCTTTCTAACTCCTTGATAAGAAACACGAGCCCCAAAGGACTTTTAAGGATAATTTTCTGGTCACGGCATTCAAATCGAGCATAATAAGTAGATAACCAATCCATGCCCAGAATAATATCAAACTCTTCAAGAGGAAACCGTAGAAGATTAGCCGGAAATATAGATCCATTTATGGATATTGGAATGTCGGAATGAAGATAAGAACATGAAAATACATCTCCGGACGGTAATGAAATTGGAGTACTTTCCCCAACTGAAGCTTTGATAGGCAATTTATCGGATAATCTCATTGAAATAAAAGATAACGAAGCTCCCGTGTCAAATAAAATTAAACACGGTAATTCATAAATCGAGAACATACCCGTCACAATGTCTGGCTGAGCATCAGCCTCAGCTCGGCTCATAATAAAAATCCTACCCTTAGGTCGCCCAGAAATAACCGGTGTAGAAACCGTACCCTTCCTCTCAGGACATACATTCGCCTTGTGACCCGGTTTCTGGCAAATAAAGCACACAAACGGCTTGTTGAAGCAGCCAACCCCCGGATGAATAGGCATCTTGCATGTAAAGCAGATACGACCTTTAAGGTCGTTGTTGTGGCTCAGAACAAATGGACGGTTTCTCTGATTAGCCGGTCCACTCTGAAAGTTTCTCCTCTTGTTTGGAAAAGAGGGAGAAAAGGAAGGTCGGGAGGCAGGATAAAGTGGTCTCTTGCCATAAGAATTAGGCGCCACATAAGAAGTACGAGCCTCTTCGGCAATCTCCCGAATATAACTCTCCGCCCAAATGGCATCATTATAGATCGAGACAAAAGAAGTAGAACCTCTACTGATCTTCCCCTTTATCTGGGGAGAAAGCTTTCCCAGATAAAAGAAGGCTTTGTCTTCCTCTACTCTAATAAGTCGAGTGGCATAATGAGCCAACTCATTGAACCGGGTAGTAAACTCCTGAACTGATAGTTTTTCTTGCTTGAAATCCATAAACTCTTTCAGCTTTTGTTGTCTCAACTCATCGGGGTAAAACCTCGCTTCCAAGAGCTCACGGAAACGAGCCCACCCAAAATTAGGCTCCAACTTAGCGGGTAGGACCAGAAAGAGTCCACCACTGATCCGCTTCCTTCTCTAAGAAGTGAGAAGCAAGACGGACCTTATCCTCTTCAAGGACATCATAAAGAGAAAAACTCTTTTCCATTTCTCGTAACCACACAGAAAGCTTAACGGGATCCACTTCGCCATCGTAGGTTTTGGCTTGGCTCCTCGATAGCTGTGAAGCAACCAGCACTATAACTAACTCCCTTGTTCTCTCCTTCTTACTAGCGGGAATAGGAGTAGGAATCTGATTTGCTTGCCTGGTTTTTGCTGGTTTTGCTGGTTTTGGATAATAACGGTAAGAGCTGCTAAGATAGTGTTGTCAATCCTCGAGGCATCTTGCAAAATAAAAACACAGATTAGTACTTATCATTTAGCAAGAACAAAGAGACTACAACATAAATCCTAATCTACCCATCTTACCCTTCTATCTCACGGTTTATTATTTTATTAAGGTCAAGTTATTCATACAAGGGTACACAACGTGCGTCGGGAGCAAAATAGCTCTGATACCAACTGTGACACCCTCAAATTTGCGGAAAGAAAAAAAAATTATTTAAATACATACAAGATAATAAAACATAACGAAGGTGTCATAAAATAAAAAGGGTCATTACAAAACGGAAATAATATTCTACAAAAGAAATATACAATACGGGAGACATATCTCCCGTATAAATACGGAAATAAAAGAGTGTATATAATATACAATCCTAAAGAACCGAATATGGGTCCAAGGTAAATACTTCGCTCGCTAGCTCGTCAATGTACCCAAGTATGCATCACAAACCTGCCAACCGCATTAAATATAAACTCGGAAGCCACAGTCAGTGGGGAGTAACTCCGAGTTCTCCCAGCCACGAAATGTCGAGTTTAATTAAACATGAATAACATAAAAGCAATGTATATGGAAAATACAAAACTTAACATATAAGATAGGCTTTTCATGTTATGAAACAAATAACTAACATATAACCTAGCATATGAAAGCTATCATGTGAAACCGATAAAAATATTAAAACCGAGGTAGGAAGCTGGTATGCTGTGGGCCTCAGCGGTACCAGTACACATGGCCATGATACACTCAAACCCTAATCAACACGTAATCATGTGAATCAGTTAACAATCGGTAATCCAAACTCTATCAATCTTAGCCGGCTTGCATCTCACCTTCTAAAACTCATAGAATCATACCAACATGAAAGACTGATACTTCTATAAACAGGCATAAGTTCTTAGTACGGCGATAGTCTACTTCTGTAACTCGAGGCTATACCACAAGGTAGGAAAACATCCTAGTCCTAGACTGATCAGACCTAGCGACAACAGCTATTCCCTTCCCCGTCCCATGACATAACCGTCTATGAGAAACTCTACTAGGCGACCCCCTACGCAGAGATGGCTAGTACTTAAGCTGGCTCCCTTCCCAAAGCGGAACTCTTAGGATGCCATGCCCCGACTTGGAGATAAGCCCCCCAGGCCGTGACACAAAAGCTATTAACCATGAACTATATACTCGTTAAAGATAGTACGGGCCTATCAATGTCATGGTCCAAGATACTCATTTAGAATTAGAATGGTCACGACGCCATCTACTCATAATTCTCTATGGGTACTTAGTCAACACGACACCAACCATATAATCAAACAGTCACGGGAAAAACATCCTATCATGTGACTAATTGCAGATAAATAATAATCAAGTATCATATCGCCTCATATCTACTAAGGCTAATTCAATAATTAAATAAAACCTTACTTGAAGACAAACCCCCGACCCGAGTCCCGCGACGGGTCATCAGTCAAATCGGGGCTGACTAGATCTTAGTTTGACCAAACCCGTTGGATCAAACCGGCTAGAAACAGAGTCTTTATCACATAGACTTAACCATAAAAATCAAAATATTTAATACATGTTATTTTATTAAAACTTCTAACATGTGAAATATTAAACATTACAAAAACCCGTTTGACTACAAGGATAGCAAATTAAACTATAAACTCGTATTATAATTTCTAACATGTGAGAAATATTAATTTTATGAAAAACCTTTTTAATTAAATATTTTACTTATTAACATTTCCCGCTTGCTAAAAATTACAAAACACGATAAATTAACATTAAACTCAAAAACCGTCACAAGTCCCAAAGTGGGACCCACGGGCTGAGTTGGGCCGGACCCCACATGGGCCTGGACTGGGCCACGGCTGATTTGGGCTAAAATGGGCTGTTTTGATTTAATTTTTCTAAAACCGATTTCTAATATTTTCCCGCCTGCTTAACATAATTAAAACCCGTCAAAACAACCACATAACAATCAAATATCGACACAACCCAAAGACCAAAACCCGGACCCACCATGAACCAGCCCAGACCGGGTCTGAACCGGCCTGGACCGGCTGGGTTGGTCCGGTTCACCACCACCACCAATTCCGGCCACCACCACAACAACAACCCCAAATTCCAAATTAATTCTAACATGTTTTTAATTAACAACATCCATTTTTAAACAATCAAAACAACCATCCATCATACAAAAATCATGATTAAAAATAATTCATCCAAATTCCTCAAGAACACTAAACATATTAAAAATTTCCTACACAACATAAAAATCATAACTTATGAAAAATCATCAAAATTTCTAAAGAACACTAAACATATTATAAATTTCCTACACAACATAAAAATCATAACTTATGAAAAATCATCAAAATTCATAAAGAACACTAAACATCATGAAAACTCCATACAACATAAAAATCATCCTACTTATCATATTACTACTAAAATTCCATAAATCATAAAAACATGAACTAAAACAAAGATGGACCAAAAACTAAAGAAAACAAAAGCTATGTAACATATATCCGTCGAGTAACTCGGAATCGTTACCTTAGCTAGCAAAACCACTTAGCACCAAAATAATAAGAAGTAAATAATAAGAAACCCTTCTACTAATCTTCACCCAAAATATACGAGTCTCCAAACTCGTCTTCAAAATCTTCCCCTATAAGAAATAACAAGAAAACATTATTAGAACTAAAAATATGAATTTCCATAATTAAAGTGTTGAAAAAGATCTTGACGGAATTGAAATATAACCGTACGTGAAGATGAGGAGCGAAGAGGAGAGTCTAGAAATATAAATTAGGATGGATTTAATTAAGAAACGAAGATTTTATGAAGGTTTTGCTCAAGAACGATGAAGAACGGATGATGAGCGACGAAGAACACGAAGAACGATTAAAGAAAGTGATATTTTGATCTTTATTTGATTTGTTGAAAAATGAAAAGTTGTTTGTGAGTAAAGAAGAGTGGATGAGCCGTGTAATTATAGGCAAGAATAGATGTCGAGTTTTGAAATTGTTGTTACGTAATTGACTCAGGTTTAATAATTGTTTTACGGTAATCGATTAAATATAATTAACGATAAAGTTAATTACACCAAATATCAAGATATTATGATATTGTAATGAAAAATAATGAAAATATCAAGCCCTATTAGAGGGTGGATGAGCCGTGTGGTCTTGTGCTAGACGGGTCAGTTTTGTAAACGATTTGCGTAATTTCCGTTAACTGATCGATAAAGTTAATAAATATCTAGATATTATTATTAGTTTATTCAAAGCAATTAAAATATCTTATGGTGAGTGGAAAAAGATGACACGCGCGTGTGACTCATGCCAAAGTCGAGTTTCGATTTTGTTTCACGCTTTACGATGACTCGGGAATAGTTAAATGATGTTCGGTTAAAACCGTAAAAGTCATTCTTTAAATTCCGAATAAATTCAAAATAATTATATTAAATTATGATAAATCTTAATAAATCAAAAATAAAAATAAATCAAAAATATTATTTTTTTAAATAAAATTTCGGTCTTCAAACTCATAAGGCGAGTCGGGAAAAAGTCAACGGAAGTCAAAGTTGACTGAAAAGTCGAGAAAAGTCGAAGATGACTTAAAAGTCCAGAAAAGTTTAGGACGACTTAAAAGTCAATGACGACTTTAAAAAGTCAAGGAAAAGTCACAAAGACGACTTAAAAAGTCAAGAAAAGTCAAAGATGACTAAAAACGGTCTTTTCATGAAAACTCTCAGAAATTCCAAATACGAACGCGGAATTTCAAAATAAGACTCGGAACAAAAATTTCTATTTTAAAAACTTAAGTTCTACTAAAAAGTGTTAGTAAATATTTTTACTAGAAAAATTGGGCACTTTTCGGGTTGTTACAGACTGTTTCTCAATTAGAACACAAGCCCAAGTCAACCAAAGCCTGGCTCAAGACCATTTCCGAGCTGCAAACTACCAAAACAAGGCATAGGATTCCGCGCCCAAAGAAGAAATTCGAAGAGACGAAAGAAGATCCATCAGGGTTACATACCCGATCGGATTTACCATATACCCGATCGGGTATGTATGCTGCTGAACGCCTCTTGCCTCTTCTTCTCCCAAGCTTTAATGAGATGTTTATTGCCTTGTCTAGGGTATGAATCCGGATGGAAAAGCTCAACCTTGCAGCCCTATAAAAGCCTAAGATCATCATCATCATAGTATGAGATTACAACACATTACATTACATTACATACCAATCATATTATTATCTCTTACATTTAGTAATTTACATACAAGTTGGATTATAGTTTATGGTTTTGTATGCAAGCTTAGACATCTTACTTCAAGCATTTTCTCTAGCACTCTCTACTGTTTTATCATTACATTTTGGTTGAAATTCGTTCTTATTATTTTCTCTTACATCGTTATACTTCCATTCCCGGTAATTCTCTATCTTTTGCTTTCATTATTTTCAATACCGTTATGTTTATTTTATAATAGATTCTATCACTTTCGTAAACCATGAATTATAATCTACATTTTGGTTGAAATTCGTTCTTATTATTTTCTCTTACATCGTTGTACTTCCATTCCCGGTAATTCTCTATCTTTTGCTTTCCTTATTTTCAATACCGTTATGTTTATTTTATAATAGATTCTATCACTTTCATAAACCATGAATTATAATCTACTTAGCCTTCTTTATCATTTTCAATACCGGTAATTCTCTATCTTTTGCTTTCGTATTATCATTGTTGTTAGTAATCCCGCATAAAAGTAATTTAGTCAAAATTAAATCATCGTTTAATATGTCTCATTTTACTTCACCTAGTCATATAATAATTGTAAATTTCATCATTAGAATAATAGCCAATTTAATATTGATCATGTCAATCATTTTAATATCCCTAATTCATAGTTTAATTTCCTATATCTTTTTCCTCTTAATTTATTTAATCACATAAATTAAATCTAGTAGTGTAGGATTATCATTATGTAAATACAATAAATAAAATTGAAATATTGAAATGATTTGCTAGTTAAAATGAATTAAAAGAAGAATCGATACCAATAGAACCATCTAGTTTGTTTCTTTCTTTGGTTGTGTCAAATTCTATAACTTTGTTTAGTGGCCATAAACAATTGTTTGTATTAGTCAATTTACGTCTTAGAAACGAGAGTTGGGATGGGAATTAGGACTACCAATAGGGGTTTAGTGACCTAACCAGACTGAGAGGACGTTAGGACCCATTAAAAAGTCGGTACGAATCCGAGAGGAATATACCGCTACAAGGCTTAGACAATCGTAATAATTCTAATATTGGTATCAATAAAGCTTTTAAATCATTTGACATGAATTTCTAATTCTCTATATCAATTTGATTAGATAGTTTATTTTATCGTTTTAGTTAGTTTATTATATCGTTTTATTTTATTGCCATTAGATAGTTTTTATTGTTGTTTTTATTTTGCTGTTGTTAGATAGTTTTTATTGTTTTTATTAGATCATCGTAATTTTTATTGTTGTTTAGATAGTTTATTTTACCGTCATTTTATTACCGTTCTTAGATAGTTTATTTTATTGTCATTTGTTAGTTTATTAGTTTTCTATTATTTTAGTTAGGTAGCTTTTCAATATTGTTATTTTAATTATCGTTCTTAGTTAGATTTAATTATTGTCACTTTCCTTTCCGTCAAGTAAACTAGTTCATTTTATCTTGCAATTTTATTATCGTCATCAATTAGATTAGATTTATTTTTATCGCAATTTCCATACTTGTCATTTAAATATCGTCATTGTATACTAATCATTTTATTTCATGTTAGTAGTTTAGATAATCACCTCAAATAAATCGAACTTAAATAAAAATCACCCCATAGCAATTCATAGTTAACACGTACTCCCTGAGGATCGATCCCTACTTCCCTAGTTACATTCTTTATGTTGTTAGCCTAAGTGTGGGTAATTATTTTTGCATCGGGACTGCGACACAACCGGTCAACTCTACACCTGACAACATACTCAACTTGGTCCTCCAATACTCAAATAAGTTAAGTACCCCAGTTACTTTTTCAGATGAGGATTTGCCTCCTTTCAGCGCCAGTCACAATCTCGCTTTATATATCACAATCACATGCCTAAAGAAGAACGTACCAATGACTTTGGTAGATGATGGCTCTGCAGTCAACGTCATACCACTAAAAACAACATGTAAGTTGGGCATGAAAGAATCACATTGAGCTCCTACCAACCAAGGTGTTCGAGCATATGATGAAGCACGATGTAAGGTGTAATAGGGCTAGTCAACCTCACTATAGCCACTAGGCCAATTGAGCGAAAGGTTAACTTCCATATTGTGGACATCAAAGCATCTTTTAATATACTTCTAGGAAGGCCTTAGATTCACGCTTCTAAATCGGTAACATCTGTAACAACCCGAAAAGTACCCTATTTTTCTAGTAAAAATATTTACTAACACTTTTCAGTAGAACTTAAGTTTTTAATATAGGAATTTTTGTTCCGAGTCGTATTTTGAAGTTCCGCGTTCGTATTTGGAATTTTTGAGAGATTTCATGAAAAGACCGTTTTTGGTCATCTTTGACTTTTCTTGACTTTTAAACCGTCTTTGACTTTTCCTTGACTTTTTAAAGTCGCCATTGACTTTTTATTGATTTTTAAGTCGTCAAAAACTTTTCTTGACTTTTAAGTCATTTTTGACTTTTCCCGACTTTTTAGTCGCTTTTGACTTTCGTTGATTTTTCCCGACTCGCTTTACAAGTTTGAAGACCGAAATTTTATTTAAAAAATTATATTTTTGATTTATTTTTATTTATATTTATTATGATTTATCATAATTTAATATAATTATTTTGAATTTATTTGGAATTTAAAGAATAACTTTTACGGTTTTTAATCGAACGTCATTTAACTATTCCCGACGCATCGTAATGCGCGCAACAAAATCGAAACTCGACTTTGGCATGAGTCACACGTTTATGTCATCGTTTTCCACTCACAACTAGATATTTTATTTGTTTTTAATAAACTAATAATAATATCTAGATATTTTTCTACTTTATCGATCAGTTAACGAAAATTACGCAAATCGCTCCAAATCAGACCCGCTTTCTCTCCTATCCTCACGGTTTTTCTTCTCTCTTTGACCTTGATATTTTCTTTCTTTTCATTACAATAACATAATATCTTGATATTTAATTCAATTAACTTAATATCTAATTAATTACGGTAATATAAGTATTATACCGGGTCAATTCCATAACAACAATTTCAAACCCAACTCACTATTTTGCTCTATAAACTCACGGCTCACACACTCCACTTTACTCACAAACAACTTTTCATTTTTCAACAAATCAAAGTAAGATCAAAATATCACTTTCTTTAATCGTTCTTGAGCGTTCTTCGCGTTCTTCATCCGTTCTTCGTCGTTCTTGAGCAAAACCTTCATAAAACCTTCATTTCTTAATTAAATACGTCCTAACTTATATTTCTAGAATCTCCTCTTCGCTCTCCATCTTCAAGTACGTTTTATTTCCAATTCCGACAAAATCGTTTTCAACACTTTAATTATGGGAATTCATATTTTAAGTTATAATAATGTTTTTCTTGTCATTTCTTATAGGGGAAGATTTTGAAGACGAGTTTGGTGACTCGTATATCTTAGGAGAAGACTAGAAGACGGGTTTCTTAGTTCTTAGTTCTTATTATTTTGGTGCTACTTGATTTTAGCTAGCTAAGGTAACGATTCCGCGTTACTCGACGGATAAATGTTACATAGCTTTGGTTTACTTTAGTTTTTGGTTCATCTTTAGTTTTTGTTCATATGATTATGGTTTTATGATTTTAGTTAGTAACATGATAAGTGGTTGATTTTATTATGTTGTAGGAATTTATGAATATGTTGGTGTCCTTGTTATAGTTTTATGATTTCTTCATGATGATGATTGTTGCATGTTGGATGGTTAAATTAGATGTTTAAAAATGGATGTTAGTAATTAAAAACATGTTAGAATTAATTTGGAATTTTGGGGTTGTTGTTTGGTGGTGGCCGAATTGGTGGCTGGAAAACCGGTCCAAACCAGGCCGGTCCAGGCCGGTTCAGACCGGTCTGGGTTGGTCCATGGTGGGTCCGGGTTTTAGTCTTTGGGTGGTGTCAATGTTTGATTGTTTAATTGTTGTTTTGACGGGTTTTAATTATGTTATAGCATGCGGGAAATAATTAGAAACGGTTTTTAGTAAAACCGTTAAAAAGGCCAAAACAGTCCATTTTGCCAAAACAGGCCGTGAGGCCCAAATCAGGCCCATGTGGGTCCGGTCCAACTCAGCCCGTGGGGCCCACTTTGGGACTTGTGACGGTTTTTGAGTTATCGTCATTTTTATCGCGTTTTGTAATAATTAGCAAGCGAGAAATATTAATAAGTAAAATATTTAATTAAAAAGGTTGTTCATTAAATTATTATTTCTCACATGTTAGAAATTATAAGACGAGATCGTAGTTTAATTTACTATCCTTTTAGTCAAACGGGGTTTTGGGTATTATATAATCTAATTCACATGGTAGAAGTTTTATTAAAATAACATGTAATGAATATGTTGATTTTATGTCTATGTGATAAAGACTCTGTTTCTAGCCGGTTTGATACAACGGGTTTGGTCAAACTAAGATCTAGTCAGCCCCGATTTGACTGATGACCCGTCGCGGGACTCGGGTCGGGGATTTGTCTTCAAGTAAGGTGGTATTTAATTATGAATTAGCCTTAGTA
>JAIUZE010047627.1:0-10051 GCA_022085475.1 Heliosperma pusillum | reverse complement strand
CTTTGCATCTCACCTTCTAAGACTCATAGAATCATCAAACATGAAAGACCGATACGTCTACAAACAGGCATAAGTTCTTAGTCCAGTCCATAGTCGACTTCTGTAACTCGAGGCTATACCACAAGGTAGGAAAACATCCTAGTCCTAGACTGATCAGACCTAGCGACAACAGCTAACCCATTCCATGTCTCATTACATAACCGTACATGAGAAACTCTGCTAGGCGACCCCCTAAGCAGAGATGGCTAGTACTTAAGCTGGCTCCCTTCCCCAAAGTGGAAACTCTTAGGATGCCATGCCCCCGGCTTGGTATCAAAAGGCCAAGCCAGTGACACAAAAGCTATCGACGGTGAACATATACTCGTTAAAGACAGTACGGACCTATCAATGTCATGGTCCAAGATACTCATTTAGAATTAGAATGGTCAAGACGCCATATACTCATAATTCTCTATGGGTACTTAGTCAACACGCCACCAACCATATAATAAAACAGTCACGGGAAAAACATCCTATCATGTGACTAATTGCATATCAATAATAATCAAATATCATATCGCCTCATATCTACTAAGGCTAATTCTTTAATTAAATACAACCATACTTGAAGACAAATCCCCGACCCGAGTCCCGCGACGGGTCATCAGTCAAATCGGGGCTGACTAGATCTTAGTTTGACCAAACCCGTTGGATCAAACCGGCTAGAGACAGAGTCTTTATCACATAGACATAAAATCAACATATTCATTACATGTTATTTTAATAAAGCTTCTAACATGTGAATTATTAAATCTTACGTAAAACCCCGCTTGACTTAAGGATATCAAAATAAACTACGATCTCGTCTTATAATTTCTAACATGTGAGAAATAATAATTTTATGAAAAACCTTTTTAATTAAATATTTTACTTATTAATATTTCCCACTTGCTAAATATTACAAAAAACGATAAAAATGACGATAACTCAAAAACCGTCACAAGTCCCAAAGTGGGACCCACGGGCTGAGTTGGGCCGGACCCCACATGGACCTGGGTGGGCCCCACGGCCTATTTGGGCTGTTTTGACATATTTTAACGATTTTACTAAAACCGTTTCTAATTATTTCCCGCATGCTTTAACATAATTAAAACCCGTCAAAACAACAACATAACAATCAAACATCGACACAACCCGAAGACCAAAACCCGGACCCACCATGGACCAGCCCAGACCGGGTCTGAACCGGCCTGGACCGGCTTGGTTGGTCCGGTTCACCACCACCACCAATTCCGGCCACCACCACAACAACCACCCTAAATTCCAAATTAATTCTAACATGTTTTTAATTAACAACATCCATTTTTAAACAATCAAAACAACCATCCATCATACAAAAATCATGATTATGAAGAATCATCCAAATTCATCAAGAATAACCAACATGTTAATAAATTCATAAAACACCATAATAACCACTACTTAACATGTTACTAACTAAAAATCATAAAATCATAATAATATGAACCAAAACTAAAGATGAACCAAAACTAAAGAAAACAAAAGCTATGTAACATATATCCGTCGAGTAACTCGGAATCGTTACCTTAGCTAAGCAAGACAATTAGCATCAAAATAAGAAGTATAAACCAAGAATCCCTCCTACAAATCTTCACCCAAAATATACGAGTCTCCAAACTCGTCTTCAAAATCTTCCCCTATAAGAAAATAACAAGGAAAACATTATTAGAACAAAATATGATTTTCCATAATTAAAGTGTTGAAAACGATTTTATCGGAATTGAAATAAAACCGTACGTGAAGATGAGGAGCGAAGAGGAGAGTCTAGAAATATAAATTAGGACGGATTTAATTAAGAAACGAAGATTTTATGAAGGTTTTGCTCAAGAACGATGAAGAACACTTGAAGAACACGATGAACAAATGAAGAACGATGAATAAAGTGATATTTTGATCTTTATTTGATTTGTTGAAAAATGAAAAGTTGTTAGTGAGTAGTGGAGGTTGGGTGAGCCGTGTAAATATAGGCAAAGATGGATGTCGGGTTTTGAAATTAATGTTACGTAATTGACTCAGGTTTATTAATTATTTTACGGTAATCGATTAAATATAATTAACGATAAAGTTAATTATACTAAATATCTAGATATTATGTTATATTAATCAAAAGAAATGAAAATATCAAGGCTTAAGAGAGGGTGAGTGTGCCGTGTGGGTTTGTGATTGTCGGGTCAGTTTTGTAAACGATTTGCGTAATTTTCGTTAACTGATCGATAAAGTTGATAAATATCTAGATATTATTATTAGTTTAATCAAAACAATTAAAATATCCTATGGTGAGTGGAAAACGATGACATGGGCGCGTGACTCATGCCAAAGTCGAGTTTCGAGTTTGTTACGGGATTTACGATGAGTCGGGAATAGTTAAATGACGTTCGGTTTAAAAACCGTAAAAGTTATTCTTTAAATTCCGAATAAATTCAAAATAATTATATTAAATTATGATAAATCTTAATAAATCTAAATAAAAATAAATCAAAAATATTATTTTTTTAAATAAAATTTCGGTCTTCATACTTATGAGACGAGTCGGGAAAAAGTCAACGGAAGTCAAAGTTGACTGAAAAGTCGAGAAAAGTCGAAGATGACTTAAAAGTCAAGAAAAGTTTAGGACGACTTAAAAGTCAAGAAAAGTCAATGACGACTTTTAAAAAGTCAAGAAAAGTCAAAGACGACTTAAAAATCCAGAAAAGTCAAAGATGACTAAAACCGGTCTTTTCATGAAATCCCTCAGAAATTCCAAATACGAACGCGGAATTTCAAAATAAGACTCCGAACAAAAATTCCTATTTTAAAAACTTAAATTCTACTGAAACGTGTTAGTAAATATTTTTACTAGAAAACTTGGGTACTTTTCGGGTTGTTACACCCCCCCTCCCTTCAAAGGTAAGTGCCAATATTGTCGTGCCACCGGTCATGTCATCTCGTCATGTTACAAATTCAAACGTGACTATCCCAATGTCGTCTTCCCACCTTCCCAAGCCTTCACCTCGGGTCGCCCTAACCGGTCCTCGCCTCAAGCTCACACAGCGACCACGAACCAACTTGATCAAACCGCCTCGCGTCCGTGGCTCGTCGACAGTGGTGCTACGCACCACATCACCAATGATCTTGACAATCTTGCACTCCACGCTCCGTATGATGGGAGCGATGAACTTGTCATTGGCGATGGCTCGGCTCTTCCTATCTCACGCATAGGTTCGTTCCGCCTTCGCTCTCAATCTAATGATTTAAATTTTCAAAAAGTCTTATTTGTTCCTCTAATTTCTCGTAATTTCTTATCCGTCTCTCAATTTTGCTTTGACAACGCCTATTTTGAATTCTCACAAAACTCTTTTTCTATAAAGGCCCTTCAAACTCATCGGATTCTTATAAGCGGGACGTCTAATGGTGGAGTCTATGAATGGCACCCTCCTCAACCTACCGCATACATTAGCCGATTATCTAAAGACTATGGTTGGCATCATCGTCTTGGACATCCGTCGGCAAAAATACTCCATATTTTAACTTCTAAGTTTTCAATAGACACTAGTCATTTACCGATTGATTTTTGTAACTCTTGCAATATACACAAGAGTCATAAGTTAGACTTTTCCAATTCAACTTTAATTTCAAAGTCACCATTAGATTTAATTTTTACCGATGTTTGGTCATCTCCCGTCTTGTCTTATGACAATTTCAAGTACTATATTATTTTCGTTGATCATTTTACTCGCTATGTATGGTTATATCCTCTTAAATTGAAATCCGATGCCACCACCATATTTGTGCGCTTTCAAAAACTCGTTGAAAAATACTTCAAAACACCCATTCGACAAGTCTTCTCCGACAACGGTGGCGAATACATTAAGATGGCCCACACCTTCAATGCTCACGGCATTAGTCACCTCACAACCCCACCTTACACCCCCGAATTAAACGGGTTTGCCGAACGTCGTCACCGACACATAGTTGAGACCGGTCTAGCTCTCCTTAACCATGCTCGTCTTCCCTCGACCTTGTGGCCTCATGCCTTCACCACCGCCGTTTACCTCATCAACCGGCTTCCTACACCCACTCTCAATAACTCTTCCCCGTACCACACACTTTTCGGTCATGACCCCAACTACGCCAAACTTAGGAGCTTTGGATGCCTTTGTTATTCTTGGCTTCTGATGATCATTATTTATATACATATTTTATGCCTCCCTTAGACACATTTAACTCGATTTACCGTCTTTCCTAGCTTATTCTATGCTATTTTAGGTAGAATATCGATTCTGCCGCTTTTGTTCTGTTTGAATGCAGATTGGATGCATTTGGAGCTTTTTGAGTAGATATGGAGCATGGCGGAGGTGGATCGTGGAAAGATAAGCACGGGAATCGAGAAGAATCAAGAAGAATCGAGAATGAAAGACAAGAAAGGAAGAAAAATGAAGAAACGAAGCTAATTGAGGGTCTGCTCGATCGAGCAGAACAACTAGCTCGATCGAGTCGTGGTCAGGTCTTGCTCGATCGAGCAATAGGCCCTTGCTCGATCGAGCAAGTCATTATTTCGGCGGATTTTCGTATTTTCCTTAATTTTAACCTAATTAGTTAGATTTTTGTAATATATAAAGAAAGCTCGTCTTAGATACTTTGATAAGCTTTTCTAGGCTATTGAATACTTTTATGCTTTAAATCAGAAACCCTAGTTTAGTTTACTTTGCCTCCGGATTTTATTCATCAAAGACGATTGTCTTTAGTTCGAGCTTGTAATCGGTATTTTCAATCTTTCTTTGTTATTCAATTTAATTCCCTTCTAGTTCTTTAATTATTCTTTGTTCATCCTTTTATTATTGTTAATCATGTTTACTTTAATTATTATTGTTGTTGTTTATATCGTTATGAGTAGCTAAATTCCTTTCTAGGGTTGAAAGGGGATCTAGGATTGTTAGAAGGGGTAGATTAATTGATTGAATTGCAATTGCATGGTTATCGTTTGATTATCGTTTTAATTCTAGTTGTTTGATTACTGGCCAGGATTAATTAACTAGTCTTGCAAATTAGGATTGACACCGACCGGGTTAAGACTAAGATAGGCTACGATAATTGAATAGAACTCGTTTAATGATAGCGATCGCATGTTAATTGTAGATCTAAAGGGCATAATTGAATCGACCGATCTTGTGACCTTAGATAACTTTATTGCATGATAGTTGATTTTATCCCTATCCCTGAACAATAATCCTAGTGAACCTGAGACCCTAGACTTTTAATCTCATTGTTTTCAACCTTATTAGTTTGTTATTGCTTATTATTAGTTGTTATTATTATTATTAGTTGTTATTGTTTACTTTTAGTTATTGTTATTATTTGCCATTAGTTTAGAAACCAAATTCAAAACCCAGAAATTGTTACTTAAGAGACAAACCTAGTTTAACATATTAGAATACTACCGCCTCCCTGTGGATTCGATACCTTGCTTGCCGCTGACTATTAGTTAGTAGTGAATTAGGTTTACTTTGATTAAGGTGACGCGACTTTACCCTTATCAAATTTGGCGCCGTTGCCGGGGAGGCAACAGTTTTCTGTTTGTTTCTACTTAGTTTGTCTTTTTCGTCTCAGGGAACCTAAGTTCCTTGAGACCGTTCTCATCCTTTTCTTTAGTTTTTGTTTATGCCCAGGTGTTCTAGGTCCGTTCTCGTGCCCTACGATTCCGAACCAGAGAAGACTCTCCGGTCTAGACGAAACTTTTGGAAGGAAATTCAAGAAGCGGAAGACTTGAGTACGCTTGAAACAGTTTACGCCGAATTCGTCGCAGAAAAACCATCCTTAGAAGAGGATACACCTATTTCTGCACCTACTACAACCATGCCTACTCTAGCCAGCCACTCGGAGCCTACTGTTGCATCTATTCCCAAGGGATTTCAACTCCCTACTACGGGTAATAGTACATTTGAGATTCGTCCATCTTATATCTCTTTGGTGGAGCGAAACATGTTTGGAGGAAGCCCTACTGAGGATCCTGCTAAGCATATGGAGAAATTCACTAACTATTGTTGCTCTATTCCTTTGACGGGTGGGGTGACACAAGATCAGATCAAGTTGGTGTTATTTCCCTTTTCATTACGAGACGGGGCAGAAGATTGGTTGAGTGAGTTAGATATGGCTGCACTTGGCATCACCGATTGGAATTCTTTGGCTCTTGCATTCTACAAAAGATATTTTCCGCCACAGAAAACCAATGCCATTCGAAGCCAAATCACAAGTTTCAAACAAGGTCCCAAGAGAACTTTAATGAGGCCTGGGTTTGCTTCAAAAAGCTTGTCAAGTCTGTTCCACATCATGGTTTTGATACTTGGTTCTTATGCAACCAATTTTATAATGGGTTATATGACGATCAGAGGACATTGCTCGATTCTGCTGCCAATGGGAGATTCCAAAATAACACTACCGATGTCAATGCTTGGAAGCTAATTGATGAGATGGCTACTCACACTGCTGAGTATGGGAATCCTAGGGGTAATGTTAGGAGAGGAGGTACGGATAATGCAGTTGCAGCTCAGTTGGAGGCATTAACTGCCAAAATTGCCGAGTTACAAACTTCAAAGTCGTTGGAAAATAAGCAAACGGTTCATGCCATGGTTCAACAAGAGCCAACCTGTGAAAGATGTGGTACTATGGGGCATACTGCAGTGGAATGTATGAGTACGGTTGAGCAAGTCCTTGCCTTTCAATCTTTTAAGCAAGGTACACCTTACTCCAATTTTTACAATGAAAGGACAAAAGAGCATCCCAATCTCTCCTACCGAAGTCAGAATGTTCTTAATCCTACCCCACCACCACCTCAGCAACAAGGTTCATCTTATGTGATTCCTCAGAATCGCAATTTCCATGGTAACTTCAATCGTTCCAATCAAGGTGGCCAAAACTTCCAACAACCTCCACCTCCACCACCTCCAAGTAATGATATGGCGGAACTGAAAGCCATGTTGCAGCAGAGTCTTATGATCCAACAAAAGCAAGATGCTCAGATCTCACAGTTAATAGCTCATAATAAGATGGTTGATACTCAAATTGCCCAATTGGCAATTCAAAATCCACATAAGCAACCAGGTAATCTTCCTCCTCAAGGGCACCCTCCACATGAACAAGCCAATGCTATCACCTTGAGGAGTGGAACCCATTATAAAGGCCCTGAAATGATAAGGGATGCAACCAATGAAAGCTTGGAAGTTGCTGAACAAAGTTCGAAAAAAGGCGAAAAAGAAGCTGAAATAGAGGTTGCTCGATCGAGCAGAACCCCCTTGCTCGATCGAGCAACCCAGGAAATTTGCTCAAATTTGCCTCGGGAAGTTTCTGATAGCTACAGTACACCAAAACTCGATCGAGCAAGATCACTGATCGATCGAGCAACCCCTGTTCAGGATGAAAACACTTCCAATTCATCTTCCAAAACTAAAGAAGCCGAGCCCATTACCATTGCACTTCCTTTTCCGCACCGCCAACATAAATCCAAGCTTGATAAACAGTTTGGGAGGTTTATAGAAGTGGTCAAGAATCTGCAAGTGAGTGTGCCTTTTACCGAGTTGATTACTCAAGTGCCGGCTTATGCAAAGTTCATGAAAGATATATTGACAAGGAAGCGATCCTTTAATGAAGTGGAGACGGTTGCATTTACTGAGGAATGCAGTGCTGTGTTGCAATCCAGATCACCACCAAAGCTAAAGGATCCATGGAGTTTTTCTATTCCTTGTAATATAGGTTGCTTGGCAATTGATAAAGCCCTTTGTGATTTAGGGGCTAGTGTTAGTGTTATGCCCTATTCTATATGCAAAAAGTTAAATATGGGTCAACTTACTGTTACAAACATGACCTTACAAATGGCCGACCGTTCTATTAAACACCCTTTAGGGATTTTAGAAGACGGACCGGTTAGAGTAGGGAAGTTTTTCATACCAGTTGACTTTGTTGTCTTAGATATGGCTGAGGACACCCAAATTCCTATCATCTTGGGACGACCATTCCTCCATACTGCGGGGGCGGTTATAGATGTTAAGAATGGGAGACTTACACTAACAGTGGGGGATGACACAATTACTTTCAATTTAGATAATGCCATGAAACACCCCATGTTAGAAGAGACATGTCATAGAGTCGATATTGTTGATATAACTATTGATGACTGTCTTTCTTTATGTTTGAATAGGGATCCTCTGGAGATCGCCTTAATTTCCAGTACTGCTGAAGCTGGAAGCTCACTGAATGAGGAAGTAGTTGAGATGGAAAAACTGCTCATAGGAGAGGACTGCAAGTTACAAAAGGTTTATAGTTTAGGTAACCCCCCTAAGGTTACCGAGGTAAAGAAACCTGAACTTAAACCCCTCCCCTCTCATCTTAAGTATGTTTTCCTTGATTCCCATGAGATGAATCCTGTAATTGTCAGTGCTAGCCTATCTGAAAGCCAACTTTCTGATTTATTGGTGGTTTTAAAAAGACATAAAAAGGCTATAGGTTATAGTATTGATGATTTACAAGGTATTAGTCCTGACTTTTGTATGCACCATATCCACTTAGAAGAAGACCATAAACCTTGTAGGCAGGGTCAGCGTCGTTTGAACCCCACTATGCAAGAGGTAGTTAGAAAAGAGGTGCAGAAACTGTTAGATGCTGGGATCATTTATGCTATTCCGGATTCCAAGTGGGTCAGTCCTGTTCAGGTAGTCCCTAAGAAGGGAGGGACTACGGTCGTCACTAATGAGAAAAACGAGCTCATATCCACTAGACTAGTGACTGGGTGGAGGATGTGTATCGATTATAGGAGGCTGAATGTAGCCACTAGGAAAGACCACTTCCCTCTTCCCTACATTGACCAAATGTTAGAACGTCTAGCGTGTCATAAGTATTTTTGTTATCTAGACGGCTACTCGGGATTTTTTCAAATCCCCATTCATCCTGACGATCAGGAAAAGACTACCTTCACATGCCCTTATGGTGTCTTTGCTTACCGAAGAATGCCTTTTGGGTTATGTAATGCCCCTGCCACCTTTCAACGTTGTATGATGGCTATATTTTCTGATTATATCGAGTCTATTATGAAGGTCTTTATGGATGACTTCAGTGTTTATGGGACCGATTTTGATAGTTGTTTAGCTAATCTAACTAAAGTCCTACAACGTTGTGAGAAAAGCAATCTTGTTTTAAACTGGGAGAAGTGCCACTTCATGGTAACTGAAGGGGTGGTACTTGGTCATTTGGTGTCTGGACGAGGCATCCAAGTGGATAAACCTAAAGTGGAAGTGGTTGAGCAATTACCGTACCCGGTGAATGTTAAAAGTGTTAGAAGTTTCCTTGGTCATGCGGGGTTCTATCGCCGTTTTATTAAGGATTTTTCAAAGATTGCTCAACCAATGACTAAGCTTCTCCATAAGGATGCCCCGTTTATCTTTACTGATGAGTGTGTTAAGTCTTTTGACATGATTAAACAAGCTCTAATCTCAGCTCCTATTATCCAGTCTCCCGATTGGACATTGCCGTTTGAGATAATGTGTGATGCCAGTGACTATGCAGTTGGGGCTGTTTTGGGGCAAAGGAAGGATAAGGTGCTACATGCAGTTTACTATGCCAGTAAGACGTTAGATGATGCGTAAGTTAACTATGCTACCACTGAAAAGGAGTTACTTGCAGTTGTCTTTGCTTTGGATAAGTTTAGAGCCTATCTTGTGGGTTCTAAGGTGATAGTCTATACTGACCATGCCGCACTGAAGTACTTGTTGGCTAAGAAGGAAGCCAAACCTAGGCTCATTCGTTGGATCTTGTTGCTACAAGAATTTGATTTGGAGATCCGGGATAAGTCAGGTGCTGAGAATGTGGTTGCTGACCATTTGTCTCGTCTGAGGTTTGAAGAGGGAGATTCCATCCCCATTGATGATTCGTTTGTTGATGATCATCTCCTTGCCATTACCATGGAGACTCCATGGTTTGCCGATTATGCCAACTTTTTGGTTGGGGGAATTATGCCTCCAGATCA
>JAIUZE010047626.1:0-12107 GCA_022085475.1 Heliosperma pusillum | reverse complement strand
AGGGAACCTAAGTTCCTTGAGACAGTTCTCATCCTTTTCTTTAGTTTTTGTTTATGCCCAGGTGTTCTAGGTCCGTTCTCGTGCCCTACTATTCCGAACCAGAGAAGACTCTCCAGTCTAGACGAAACTTTTGGAAGGAAATTCAAGAAGCGGAAGACTTGAGTACGCTTGAAACAGTTTACGCCGAATTCGTCGCAGAAAAACCGTCCTTAGAAGAGGATACACCTATTTCTGCACCTATTACAACCATGCCTACTCTAGCCAGCCACTCGGAGCCTACTGTTGCATCTATTCCCAAGGGATTTCAACTCCCTACTACGGGTAATAGTACATTTGAGATTCGTCCATCTTATATCTCTTTGGTGGAGCGAAACATGTTTGGAGGAAGCCCTACTGAGGATCCTGCTAAGCATATGGAGAAATTCACTAACTATTGCTGCTATATTCCTTTAACGGGTGGGGTGACACAAGATCAAATCAAGTTGGTGTTGTTTCCCTTTTCATTACGAGACGGGGCAGAAGATTGGTTGAGTGAGTTAGATATGGCTGCACTTGGCATCACTGATTGGAATTCTTTGGCTCTTGCATTCTACAAAAGATATTTTCCGCCACAGAAAACCAATGCCATTAGAAGTCAAATCACAAGTTTCAAACAAGGTCCCCAAGAGAACTTTAATGAAGCCTGGGTTCGCTTCAAAAAGCTTGTCAAGTCTGTTCCACATCATGGTTTTGATACTTGGTTCTTATGCAACCAATTTTATAATGGGTTATATGACGATCAGAGAACATTGCTCGATTCTGCTGCCAATGGGAGATTCCAAAATAACACTACTGATGCCAATGCTTGGAAGTTAATTGATGAGATGGCTACTCACACTGCTGAGTATGAGAATCCTAGGGGTAATGTTAGGAGAGGAGGTACGGATAATGCAGTTGCAGCTCAGTTGGAGGCATTAACTGCCAAAATTGCCGAGTTACAAACTTCAAAGTCGTTGGAAAATAAGCAAACGGTTCATGCCATGGTTCAACAAGAGCCAACCTGTGAAAGATGTGGTACTATGGGGCATACTGCAGTGGAATGTATGAGTACGGTTGAGCAAGTCCTTGCCTTTCAATCTTTTAAGCAAGGTACACCTAACTCCAATTTTTACAATGAAAGGACAAAAGAGCATCCCAATCTCTCCTACCGAAGTCAGAATGTTCTTAATCCTACCCCACCACCACCTCAGCAACAAGGTTCATCTTATGTGATTCCTCAGAATCGCAATTTCCATGGTAACTTCAATCGTTCCAATCAAGGTGGCCAAAACTTCCAACAACCTCCACCTCCACCACCTCCAAGTAATGATATGGCGGAACTGAAAGCCATGTTGCAGCAGAGTCTTATGATCCAACAAAAGCAAGATGCTCAGATCTCACAGTTGATAGCTCATAATAAGATGGTTGATACTCAAATTGCCCAATTGGCAATTCAAAATCCACATAAGCAACCAGGTAATCTTCCTCCTCAAGGGCACCCTCCACATGAACAAGCCAATGCTATCACCTTGAGGAGTGGAACCCATTACAAAGGCCCTGAAATGATAAGGGATGCAACCAATGAAAGCTTGGAAGTTGCTGAACAAAGTTCGAAAAAAGGCGAAAAAGAAGCTGAAATAGAGGTTGCTCGATCGAGCAGCACCCCCTTGCTCGATCGAGCAACCCAGGAAATTTGCTCAAATTTGCCTCGGGAAGTTTCTGATAGCTACAGTACACCAAAACTCGATCGAGCAAGACCTCTGCTCGATCGAGCAACCCTTGTTCAGGATGAAAACACTTCCAATTCATCTTCCAAAGCTAAAGAAGCCGAGCCCATTACCATTGCACTTCTTTTTCCGCAACGCCAACATAAATCCAAGCTTGATAAACAGTTTGGGAGGTTTATGGAAGTGGTCAAGAATCTGCAAGTGAGTGTGCCTTTTACCGAGTTGATTGCTCAAGTGCCGGCTTATGCAAAGTTCATGAAAGATATATTGACAAGGAAGCGATCCTTTAATGAAGTGGAGACGGTTGCATTTACTGAGGAATGCAGTGCTGTGTTGCAATCCAGATCACCACCAAAGCTAAAGGATCCAGGGAGTTTTTCTATTCCTTGTAATATAGGTTGCTTGGCAATTGATAAAGCCCTTTGTGATTTAGGGGCTAGTGTTAGTGTTATGCCCTATTCTATATGCAAAAAGTTAAATATGGGTCAACTTACTGTTACAAACATGACCTTACAAATGGCCGACCGTTCTATTAAACACCCTTTAGGGATTTTAGAAGACGGACCGGTTAGAGTAGGGAAGTTTTTCATACCAGTTGACTTTGTTGTCTTAGATATGGCTGAGGACACCCAAATTCCTATCATCTTGGGACGACCATTCCTCCATACTGCGGGGGCGGTTATAGATGTTAAGAATGGGAGACTTACACTAACAGTGGGGGATGACACAATTACTTTCAATTTAGATAATGCCATGAAACACCCCATGTTAGAAGAGACATGTCATAGAGTCGATATTGTTGATATAACTATTGATGACTGTCTTTCTTTATGTTTGAATAGGGATCCTCTGGAGATCGCCTTAATTTCCAGCACTGCTGAAGCTGGAAGGTCACTGAATGAGGAAGTAGTTGAGATGGAAAAACTGCTCATAGGAGAGGACTGCAAGTTACAAAAGGTTTATAGCTTAGGTAACCCCCCTAAGGTTACCGAGGTAAAGAAACCTGAACTTAAACCCCTCCCCTCTCATCTTAAGTATGTTTTCCTTGATTCCCATGAGATGAATCCTGTAATTGTCAGTGCTATCCTATCTGAAAGCCAACTTACTGATTTGTTGGTAGTTTTAAAAAGACACAAAAAGGCTATAGGTTATAGCATTGACGATTTACAAGGTATTAGTCCTGACTTTTGTATGCATCACATCCACTTAGAAGAAGACCATAAACCTTGTAGGCAGGGTCAACGTCGTTTGAACCCCACTATGCAAGAGGTAGTTAGAAAAGAGGTGCAGGAATTGTTAGATGCAGGGATTATTTATGCTATTTCGGATTCCAAGTGGGTTAGTCCTGTTCAGGTAGTCCCTAAGAAGGGAGGGACTACGGTCGTCACTAATGAGAAAAACGAGCTCATATCCACTAGACTAGTGACTGGGTGGAGGATGTGTATCGATTATAGGAGGCTGAATGTAGCCACTAGGAAAGACCACTTCCCTCTTCCCTACATTGACCAAATGTTAGAGCGTCTAGCGTGTCATAAGTATTTTTGTTATCTAGACGGCTACTCGGGATTCTTTCAAATCCCCATTCTTCCTAACGATCAGGAAAAGACTACCTTCACATGCCTTTATGGTGTCTTTGCTTACCGAAGAATGCCTTTTGGGTTATGTAATGCCCCTGCCACCTTTCAACGTTGTATGATGGCTATATTTTCTGATTATATCGAGTCTATTATGGAGGTCTTTATGGATGACTTCAGTGTTTATGGGACCGATTTTGATAGTTGTTTAGCTAATCTGACTAAAGTCTTACAACGTTGTGAGAAAATCAATCTTGTTTTAAACTGGGAGAAGTGCCACTTCATTGTAACTGAAGGGGTGGTACTTGGTCATTTGGTGTCTGGACGAGGCATCCAAGTGGATAAAGCTAAAGTGGAAGTGGTTGAGCAATTACCGTACCCGGTGAATGTTAAAAGTGTTAGAAGTTTCCTTGGGCATGCGGGGTTCTATCGCCGTTTTATTAAGGATTTTTCAAAGATTGCTCAACCAATGACTAAGCTTCTCCATAAGGATGCCCCGTTTATCTTTACTGATGAGTGTGTTAAGTCTTTTGACATGATTAAACAAGCTCTAATCTCAGCTCCTATTATCCAGTCTCCCGATTGGACATTGCCGTTTGAGATAATGTGTGATGCCAGTGACTATGCAGTTGGGGCTGTTTTGGGGCAAAGGAAGGATAAGGTGCTACATGCAGTTTATTATGCCAGTAAGACGTTAGATGATGCGCAAGTTAACTATGCTACCACTGAAAAGGAGTTACTTGCAGTTGTCTTTGCTTTGGATAAGTTTAGAGCATATCTTGTGGGTTCTAAGGTGATACTCTATACTGACCATGCCGCACTGAAGTACTTGTTGGCTAAGAAGGAAGCCAAACCTAGGCTCATTCGTTGGATCTTGTTGCTACAAGAATTTGATTTGGAGATCCGGGATAAGTCGGGTGCTGAGAATGTGGTTGCTGACCATTTGTCTCGTCTGAGGTTTGAAGAGGGAGATTCCATCCCCATTGATGATTCGTTTGTTGATGATCATCTCCTTGCCATTACCATGGAGACTCCATGGTTTGCCGATTATGCCAACTTTTTGGTTGGGGGAATTATGCCTCCAGATCCATCCTATCAGCAAAATAAGAGGTTTCAACACGATGTCAAGAGGTATTTTTGGGATGATCCTTATCTATTCCGGGAATGTGCCGACGGCATTTATCGACGATGTATTCCAGAGGGTGAGGTACATGCCATCCTGTCTCATTGTCACTCTTCTTCATATGGCGGTCATCATGGTCCCTCAAGGACGTTTGCTAAAGTTATGCAGTCGGGTTTTTATTGGCCGACTATTCTCAAGGATGCTACTACTTTTGTCCGTTCTTGTGATGCATGTCAAAGGACGGGAAATATTTCTCAAAGGCATGAGATGCCTCAAACGGGTATTTTGGAAGTTGAGATATTCGATGTTTGGGGTATTGACTACCAAGGGTCATTCCCATCTTCCCATGGTAACCAATATATTCTAGTAGCAGTTGATTATGTCTCTAAATGGGTGGAAGCCATTGCCACTCCTACTTGTGATGCCAAAGCAGTTATCAAGCTGTTTCAGAAGATCATTTTTCCACGATTTGGGGTTCCTCGTGCTCTCATTAGCGATGGAGGAAAGCACTTCAACGAACGTCATCTTAATTCCTTATTGAAGAAATATGGCGTTACACATCGTCGGGGGTTAAGTTATCATCCGCAGACAAGTGGTCAGGTAGAGGTTTCTAATAGGGAGATTAAGTCAATCCTTGAGAAAGTAGTGAGTAAATCCAGGAAGGATTGGAGTCGTAAGCTTGATGACACTTTATGGGCTTACCGAACTGCTTTTAAGACTCCAATCGGTGCTTCTCCATACCGGTTAGTCTATGGCAAGGCGTGCCATTTACCGGTAGAACTTGAGCATATGGCTATGTGGGCCATAAAAGAGCTTAATATGGATCCCTCACTGGCGGGTGAGAAACGACTTATGCAGTTGAACGAGCTTGATGAGTTTCGATTGCATGCCTATGATAGTGCTCGGGTTTACAAGGAGAAGACAAAGAAATGGCATGACAGCATATCATGCAGCGGGAATTTAAAATTGGTGATAAAGTATTATTATTTAACTCCCGTTTGCGTTTGTTTCCAGGTAAACTCAAGTCCAGATGGTCGGGACCGTTCACAGTTACCGAGGTAAACAAGTTTGGGTCGGTTTCACTACAAACCGACAAGGGTGAGATTTTCAAAGTCAATGGTCAACGCTTGAAGATCTACTACGATGGAGCAGTTATAGGGGTGATAGAGGCCGTAGACCTTTTCACTCTTGATAAATCCCCATGACTTTGAGGTAACACGGTCGTGCGGGACCGCTATAAACCAGCGCTAACCGGGAGGCAACCCGGCATTTACTTGTACTTTATTTGTAAATTTTATTTCGATTAGCCTAATTATTAATGTCATAGTTTAATTAGATTTCATTTGGATAGTTAATATAGTTGTGCTTTATGGAGTGCGGTGAGGGAGCGATCTAACAATTTTATTGAGTGATTACAGCTAATACAATCGGAAATCGCTTTAATAATGAAGAAACAAAAAGAAAGAAAGGAGAAAAGAAGAGAAAAATGAGGAAAGCTAAAAATCACAGGTTGCTCGACCGAGCAAGTCCGTGCTCGGTCGAGTTTTTGCTACACCAAATAATCAGCCACTCGAGCAAAGGCGAAAAAACAAGTTTGTCTAGGTTGCTCGATCGAGTCGAGCGGTTCAGACCGGCCCCGAGATTGTTTAAACAGGTTTTCCCCAATTCTTTCCTCATTCTTCTTCCATTTTCGTCTCTTCTTTCTTCCCCTCACCCTTATTCCCTCATAATAACTCAAGCAAAGTCTTTCATATCATCATTTAATCATCAATCTAGCATCAACAAACATTAATTTACTTGTTTCAAGCTCAATTTGTGAAGAAATCGGTATTTTTGCTCCCTTATTTTGCCCAAAACGTGAATTAGGGTTTGTTTCTTATTTCTTCAATTTTGTGCTTCTAATTTGTTGTTGTTGCTTCCTAGCTTTGTTATTTAGTAATTATTCACTATTACATTGCTAATTGCTCCGTCTTTCTTGCGTTTTAGACTCAAATTTGAATTTTTTTTCGAGTTAGGGTTGCTAATCTGTCTTTTGAGCATTTAAGTTGTGTTTGTGTGTTTTATTTACTTCCCTTAGCTATGTCTAGGCAAGAAGGAACTAGTAAGCGTCGTAGAGCACCCCGTATTGTTCGCCAACCCGACATAGAAGCAATTCCGAGTAACCCCGACTACCCTTGGATCGTTTTCAACACACAAGAGCAGCATGACCGCTTTGCTTTGCTTATGGGTCGTCCTATGGACCCTACTCGCTGTGTGTGCCCCACCGTTCTTGATTCACTCGGTTTTGGGAATGCCATGTTTGCTATGTTTCACCGAATCGGGTTTGGGGGGCTATATTCCCTAAATGAGCTTTCCTACCGACCTTTGACACTAGAATTTTTCAGTTCCTATGATTGGGACGAGACCAATGAAAGTGTGTCTTTTAGGTTGCTTAATAGGGATTTTGTGTTGACTTACGCCGAATTGGCGAATCATTTGGGTCTTTCTGTCGGTGACGATGATACTTTTATTGCTGTTCCTTCCGGCTTTCAAGCCGTTGAATATTTTCGTTTATTTACGGGTCTTCCTGAGGCACGTGTCAATGCCATGGCGGTCAATGATGTGCAACATCCTTGTCTAAGGTTGTTTTTGCGTTTCTTTAGCCTCCTTTTATTTGCTAGGAAGGACCTAAGTAAGCTTAATTCTCATGAGGTTTTGTTACTTGCATCTTCCCTCAACCCCATGCATGAGATTGATTTTTATTTTAATCCGGTTGGTTTGGTGTGTTTTGCTTTCTGGAGGATCACTTCCGCTACCCAACATTCCTTAGATTGTGGTGCCTGGGTCACTAGGTTGGCTAGGAGACTTGCTGGGTTTGGGGGAGACCGTAACTACACACCAATGACCCCGCTTCATGCCCCTAGAGTGGACGAGGAGTACTTGCGCCACACCTTTGCTGGATAAATGCGTTAGGAAACGATAGATTTCAGTGGCGAGTACGGGGGACCCAGTGGATAGCTCTTCATGATACCGATAACCATCTCCCTTCTACGGAGCGGTTGTCTACCCATGATCCTGAGACTGGACCTACCCCTCCTCCTCGTTCTTATGTGGTTCCACCTGAGCTTATTTTTTGCTTAGCCCGGAACCCGTCGACCTCTCGACGGATCCCTCCTTCTCCTTCTATTCTACTCTGCTACCCGCCCCGTTCCCAGCTTTACAATAAACACCACCCCAGCTCCTTACCTTAACCCCTAACCCTCTACCGGCCTACGAGTGCAACCTTCAGCCTTGCCGTAGCCGTTTGCTGCCACCTTTCTTGGCCACACGAACCACCATTCCCGGCCAGGCCATCTTCCCCTGTCGTCGGCTGTGGTTTTGTTGGTGGGGGTTGCCGGTTAGAGAGGGCTGGAGAGGAGGGTGGGTTTAAAACAAAATTTTGTGCGTTAGGCGATTATGGGGCGTTAGGCGTTTAGGGCTTCCTGCTTCTTCACCGGCCACCTTCCCTACCCTCACTGCCTCACCGGCCACGCCCTTGTTTCTTCTCCGGTCACCGTCGGGCGACCACCTTTCGGTTGTATTGCGAGGAGCGTGTGACAAGAGAGGACGATTTGGAGAGGATAGTTCGTGCGGTGGATGTGGGTTGTTCTCTGGCCGGCGGTTGGTGCTGGTGGCCTCTCTGTGCCGTCTGCGACATAGCCATTAACACGGCACACGCCGGCTGTGGTAAGGCTGTCTTTGTGTTTTATCGCGTCGGCGTCGGTTGTGTTGGTGGTGTCTGCCGTGCTGCTGGCTGTGTTGAGTGTCGCCGTGGTGGAGGGTTATGGGTCGTCGTGGGTTATGGGTCACGGTGGTGATGTGGCTGGTGTTGGCTGTGTGTCTCAACCATGCCCTAGCCTTGCATGGGAAACGTTAGGGTTTCTATTTTAATATTAGGTAATATTTTCCTTTTCTGTATCATGTCTGCTTTAGTACGTTTTCATTGTCCTTTTTCGAGTATTCATGGGTCTCCGGATGGTCGTGGTAAGGGCCTTACTAAGGCCGCATGGCAGAAGCATTTTCAGTACCGTCATTGTCTTGATGATGCTATGGGGCTTACACGTCAAACTCTTTCTGATAGTCTGACTGTTTTCTCTAATGCCGAGATTAGTTTGAAGCGGATGGGCCTTTGGTTGTGTGGGGAGTGCTTTAAAACCCATACCTTTCGCTCTAGGTGTCGGCATAGTCGGGGTGATATTGTTGCGCCCCCGGATTGTGGGGATGGCATCGTTAGCTTCATTATCCATGGTATCCCGCGCCCTCCGGCTCCGTCTCCGTCTCCCTCGGGTCTTTCATCTGATGATAGGGTTGAGCTTGTTCAGTGGTCTTTATCTTCCCTTGATCGTTTATTTTCTTTGGGCCTTCGCACGGTGAAATCTATCCCTCCTAAGTGTCGTCTTGGGTTTGCTCGGGTTTTAAAGGGGGTCTTGGATGATGTGGTTGACTCTCCTGGTGACCTCTCCTGCTGGGTTCGTATGCTTGTGTTGCCTCTTTGTCTGCTTAAGACCTTCGCTCCTAGGAGTAATCTTGAGTGTAGGACTGCTGTTAGGCGACAGCGTCAGGAGGAGAGTATTACCAGGGCTATTCTTGCTTGGGGGGTGCCTGGAGGGGGCTTGCTGCTTTTGCAGGAGTGTTTGGCTGAGGTTCCTCCTTCGTTTCAGGTTGAGGAGGATTTGGATTTGAGTGAGCTTAACCTCCGCCAATGTCGGCGGAAGATTTGTGATGGCCACTATTCTGCTGCTGTTAGGGTGCTTTCTTCCTCTGGCGTCGCCCCCTACTCTGATGCCACTCTTGGGGCTTTGCGAGAGAAGCATCCGGTCGCCTCATCTCCTTCCTTGCCTCCTTTGCCTGTGGATCATCACTCTCTTATTGCCTCTTCGGCTGTGGTTTTGGATATGATTCGTAGTTTCCCCCGAGGTACTTCTTGTGGGAGGGATGGGTTCCGTGCCCAACACCTTATGGACTGCTTGAGTGGCGCTGCAGTGGCTATCTCTGATGATCTGATCGCTTCTATTACTACGGTGGTCAATCTTTTTCTAGAGGGCAGATGCCCACTAGCTCTTGGTGAGTACATTGCTAGCGCTCCGCTCACGCCGCTTGTTAAACCTGGTGGTGGTGTTCGTCCTATTGCTGTTGGCACTGTCTGGAGACGTCTTGTTTCTAAGGTAGGTGCTTGTTTGGTTGGTCCTTCTTTGTGTTCTTATTTTTCTGGTCTTCAGTTTGGGGTTGGGGTGTCCGGTGGAGGAGAGGCTGTCTTGCATGCCTTGAATCGGTTCATCGAGGCTCGTGGTGGGGATGTGGGGCTTTCTATGTTGCTGGTTGATTTTCAGAATGCTTTCAACCTTGTTGATCGTGTTACCATGCTTCTGGAAGTTCGCCGTCGTTGCCCGATTCTTTCCCGTTGGGTGGAGTTCTGTTACTCTCGTCCTGCCCGTCTTTTTTATGGGGAACATTGTCTGTGGTCTTGTCAGGGAGTCCAGCAGGGTGATCCTTTGGGCCCCTTGCTTTTCGCTTTGGTTTTGCATCCCTTGGTGTGCAAGATACGGGACTCTTTTGATTTGAGTTTGCAGGCTTGGTACTTGGATGATGGCACCATTGTTGGGGATACTTTGGAGGTGGGGAAGGTGTTGGATTTGATTATGGCAGATGGTCCTCAGTTTGGTCTCCATCTTAATGTCGCTAAGACTGAGGTTTTTTGGCCTACTGAGGATCCCCGGAGTCGCCTTCTTGGTGTTTTCCCTCCTTCTATTGCCCGGCCTTTGCGTGGTGTCTCTGTTTTAGGTGGGCCTGTCAGTACTTGCTCTAGTTTTGGCAGTGAGCTTGTAGCGAAGAGAGTGACTAAGACCATCGAGCTTATGGATTTTGTTGCTAGGATTGAGGACCCGCAATGTGAGTTGCTTCTACTTCGAGCTTGTACTGGTATTTCTAAGCTCTACTTTACCCTCCATACATGTTCGCCGAGAGTCTTTGGGTCTGTTCATCTTCGTTTTGATGCAGCACTTCGTTCTAGCTTGGAACGCATTGTCACCGCGTCTGGGCCAGGTTTTGGGGATTGGCAGTGGCGCCTTGCCACTTTCCCTTTTCATCTTGGTGGTCTAGGTGTTTATGCTGCCGGGGATGTTTTGTACTATGCTTTTTTGGCATCCCGTTTGCAGTCTGCTGCTTTGCAAGCTAAGTTACTACGGCCTTCTGGTATTGTGGATGCTGGTCCTACTTTTGATGATGCCTTGCAGGTGTTTTCGGAGACTACAGGTTCTACTTTTTTACGTGATCCTAGTGAAATCGCTGCCCCTAAACTTATGAAAAAATTGGCAGATATATATTTTGCGAGGATTGCTGCCACTGCAGAATCTGTTTACTCTTTGACACCACGTCAGCTTGCATTGTGGAAGTCCCAGCTTGGTGCCCACTCCTCTGATTGGTTGCGTGCGGTTCCTATCTCTGGGTTGGGCCAGACTATGAACGGGAGGACTTACCGTAGTGTGCTGGGATATCGTCTGGGTGTTCCTTTATTCGTGGTATCTAGGCCTTGTCCTGCTTGCTCTCGGGTTTTTGCTGATGATATTTTCGGGGACCACGCTGTTTCTTGTACTGGCACTGTGGGTGTTAAGCATCGGCATAACCTCGTCCGTGACACCTTATTCGACATCTGCTATAGATCTGGTATTTCTACGGGTAAGGAGGTGGATATCGGTTTAGTTGACGGACAGGGCGACTCTCTTCGTCCTGCGGATTTGCTGCTCTATTCTTGGGACAGAGGACGTGACGTGTGTGTTGATTTGACTGGGTCCTCTCCCTTGACACAGACTGGGATGACCGATTTTGTGCCGGGACGGGTTGTTACTGATGCTGCGCAGCGCAAGTGTGCTAAGTATAGAGAGGTGTGCGGGGCTGCTGGTTACGGTTTCCTACCCTTCTCTTTCTCTTCGCTTGGGGAGTTGGGTTCGGATGCTGTTGACTTGCTGAAGCGGATCCAGAAATTCTCCGTATCTCAGGATGCTGGGGCTCGGGTGGCCGCTTATATCTTTACTAGACTTAGTTTAATAATAATAATAATAATAATAATAATAATAATAATAATAATAATAATAATAATAATAATAATAATAATAATAATAATAATAATAATAATAATAATAATAATAATAATAATAATAATAATCATAATAATAATAATAATAATAAGTTGTAAACTTGTTGTTGATCTTAATATTATTTGCGATTTATAATATCAAAAAATTTATAAGTAATGATAATAAAAATAATATTAATATTAATAAAAACTTTTAAGTTTAAGATGATTAGAACTAAAGTGAACTGAATTTAATGGAGCTGAACTGAATTAAATGAAACTGAGCTGAACTGAACTGAAATAAACTAAACTGAATAGAACTAAACTAAGCTGAGTGAAGCTTAATTGAAATGAACTGAGCTGAACCGAACTGAAAGAGCTGAACTTAACTGAAATAAGCTGAAATTAAATCAGAAAGAACATGGCCTTATTTGTTGATAACTTTATTGATGTTCCGATTTTTATTTCTTATCGATTGTAAAAATCTGTCTAACAAGTGAATTACTGTAGTAATTTGCGAATAAAGATTTATTGTTGAATTTTTTTGGAGCGATCAGATTATATTTTCGGAAAAT
>JAIUZE010047623.1:0-13165 GCA_022085475.1 Heliosperma pusillum | reverse complement strand
CTATATTCGGTTCTTAGGATTGTATATTATTATACACTCTTTTATTTCCGTATTTATACGGGAGATATGTCTCCCGTTTTGGATATTTCTTATGTATATTATTATTCCCTTTTTGTTATGAACCTTTTTATTTAAGACACCTGGAGTGTAAACTACTAAGGTTCACAAGTTTTAAGTAATTTGATTAGTTTGACTCAAACTGAAAACAATATCAAGTAACAAAGGATGTTGTTTTAGAGATTGTGAGTTGTTTAACTGAAAGATTCAAGGGATATGACTTGGATACAATCCTCTACAGCATGGCACAAGAGAAAAAGGATTCAAGACTGGTTTTAGAGACAGTTTCAAGTGTTACAGCAAAGCACAAACACCCTAGACTAACCTCAACAGCAAGTAAGTTAAACCACAGCAAAGCACAGGTATAACTTGACTCACAATACAAGGCACTGATCAAACACCTTGGAGGTGTACCAGGCTTGTTTCAAACTACAGCTCTTAGCACAAGTTTGATAACATTGAGTGATTTCCCAAAGTTTAATTCATTCATTCATAAAAGTCTGCCTACAACAGTCATACAAGACCCCTTTATATAGAGAGGTTGATATCTTGTGAGCCATTGGATGTATAGATCATCCAAGGGCTAGCTTAGGATCTAAACTACTTCTACTGACACTAATTAAGAGCCTCACAATAGGACGAGCTCAACAACTAATAAGAACAGACACAAGACACAAAAGAAAACAGACTGAACAAAAGCAAATAAAGCAGTGTTGGATTTTTCCTGAAATGGAAATCTGTTGCTCTTGTTGTCTTGCTGCCTTGCCTGGGTGTGTTGCTGCTCCTTGGGACTCTCTATTCTTATTATAACTTAGATAAGACCTGCCTTGGACGATGACAAGTTGACTTAAATAAAAGGAAGCCACAGTCTGACATGTACCTTCTCTGTTTTTAGTTGTTTGCTGGACTCTAACTTGGGGTGTCTGTTTCATGAATTTTTACTAGACTTCAAAAGGGTTTGTCCTGGGCAAACTTGTATCTTAATGGGTTGGCTTGATGGTAGGCCATGGTGGGGGTGGTTGGGATGCTCTGGTGTACCTCCTAGATACAGGGTTTGTGAATTGGTCTGTCTGTGCCTGAAGGTTTTTTTGTCTGTCTTGTGTGGGTAATGTGGGTTGTATTGGGGTTTGGCATGGGTTGTTGAGTCTTGGACTGTCTTCTTCATTGGGGGGGCTTGGCTTGGGTTGTTCTTGACTTGTCATAACTTGTTGTTTAGACCTTGTAACTCGAGCTTCCATCTGAGGGGTCAAGCTTGTCTTGTATGTGGTTTGATCATCAAGACCCCTTGGGTGAGCTCCTGCTGCAGCCTCCCCAGATTGAAAAGGGCTTGACCTCAAGCCTATGTCTTCCTCCCCCTCAGAGT
The DNA here is from genome assembly GCA_022085475.1 of Heliosperma pusillum. Classification (NCBI taxonomy): domain Eukaryota; kingdom Viridiplantae; phylum Streptophyta; class Magnoliopsida; order Caryophyllales; family Caryophyllaceae; genus Heliosperma; species Heliosperma pusillum. The sequence continues at coordinate 11,745 of JAIUZE010047623.1, read as the reverse complement.
CTTCATAGAAGGGACTGAGATCTCCCACATTGAATGTTCCATGGACTGCATACTCTCCTGGTAGATCAAGTTTGTAGGCATTGGGACCTATCTTCTCTGTGACTTGAAAAGGACCATCTGCCCTGGGCTCTAGCTTGTTCTTTCTCTTGGAAGGGAACCTTTCTTTCCTTAGGTTGATCCATACTAGGTCTCCTGGTGCAAAGTCTTTCTTGGTCTTAGGAACCTTTGCATTCTTCTTGTATAGATCATTGGCTTTCTCAATTTGCTTTCTGACTGATTCATGGAGTTTTAGCATTTGTTCCACCCTCTTCTTGGCATCATAGTGGACCTCTGACCTGCACACATTAGACAAACTCAAAGGCATTAAGGGGTTAGTACTGATAAGGATAAAGTCGCGTCACCTTAATCAAAGTAAAACCTAATTCACTACTAACTAATAGTCAGCGGTAAGCAAGGTATCGAATCCACAGGGAGGCGGTAGTATTCTAATATGTTAAACTAGGTTTGTCTCTAAGTAACAATTCGGGGTTTGAGATTTGAGTTCTAAACTAAAAGCAATCAACAATAACAATAAATAATAACAATAACAATAACAACTATAATAACAACTAATAATAAGCAATAACAACTAATAATAAAAGGTTGAAAACAATGAGATTAAAAGTCTAGGGTCACAGGTTCACTAGGATTATTGTTCAGGGATAGGGATAAAATCAACTATCATGCAATTAAGTTATCTAAGGTCACAAGATCGGTCGATTCAATTATGCCCTTTAGATCTACAATTTAACATGCGATCGCTATCATTAAACGAGTTCTATTCAATTATCGTAGCCTATCTTAGTCTTAACCCAGTCGGTGTCAAATCCTAATTCGCGAGACTAGTTAATTAATCCTGGCCAGTAATCAAACAACTAGAATTAAAACGATAATCAAACGATAACCATGCAATTGCAATTCAATGAATCAATCTACCCCTTCTAACAATCCTAGATCCCCTTTCAACCCTAGAAAGGAATTTAGCTACTCATGATAATATAAATAACAACAATAATAACTAAAGTAAACATGATTAACAACAATGAAAGGAATAACAAAGAATAATTAAAGAACAAGAAGACAATTAAATAAATAACTAAGAAAGATTGAGAAATACCGATTACAAGATGAACTAAAGACAATCGTCTTTGATAAATAAAATCCAGAGACAAGCAAACTAAATTAGGTTTTCTAATTTAAAGCAATAAAGCATTGAAAAGCATAAGAAAGCATATGAGACGAGCTTTCTTTTTATATTACAAAAGATCCTACTAATTAGGTTAAAATTAAGGAAAACTCGAAAAAGCGCCGAAATACTAACTTGCTCGATCAAGCAACGCCTTATGCTCGATCGAGCAAGACCTGATACCGACTCGATCGAGCACTTGTAGACTGCTCGATCGAGCAGACTTCATTTTAGCTCGTTTCTTCCTCTTTTCTTCATTTCTTCTCTTTTCTTCCTCGATTCCCGTGCCTAGCTTCTACGATCCAACTCCGCCATGCTCCATATCTACTCGAAAAGCTCCAAATGCAGCCAATCTGCATTAAAACATAACAAAAGCGGCAGAATCTATATTCTAGCTAAAATAGCATAGAAATAAGCAAGGAAAGACGGTAAATCGAGTAAAATGCGTCTAAGGGAGGCATAAAATATGTATATAAATAATGATCATCAAACTCCCCCAAACCAATCCTTTGCTTGTCCCTAAGCAAAGCACTCGACACTTACAAAGACAAACATACAAATGGTGAATGAATAACTCAAAGCTAATGTAAATGCACATACAAATCCCAAGCTATCCAAATCTATAGCAAAGTAATGACTAAGTTGTACCAATAAAACAAATTCAAAGGCACGGGAAAGCAGAAAACGCAGCTCATAATCCAAGATTTTACATGATACCGTAGTGTAGACAAAACCAAATACCTTTCAATCTTGCAAGGCTCAATTTGTCGGATTCTCGCGGATTCACTCATGCACTCATAAGTTTACGTAAGGGTGAGTTTTGTGAAGATAGAAAGAAATAGAAACACTCACTCAACTTATGAAACATGCATGCATTCTAATGTGATAGTAATTTCCCCAACAAATACGCATTCGCTATAAAGTACATGAATCAGGACAAAAAGGAAGGCTAATGGGTGAAGGTAGAAATGGATTGTGCCAAGGCACGTTTGGGAATGTGGGGCTAAGACCGGTAGTCGCAGCGACACGTACCAAAACAAATCTACAAGACTAGCACAAACCAACACCAACTAGAGAAATCATCTTAAACTTTGACAACGCAAGAGAGAGATCGAAATTGCTCCCTAAATATGCATTAGACTCTAGTATAATCCCTTTCATTTTCCCTTGAATAATTCAATGAAGCAACAAATTTTTCTTTCTTTTTCTCTTTTTCTTTTCTTTCTTTTTCTTCTTTTTCATTTTTTCAAATCAATTTTTTTTCTTTTCTTCATCATTTATTTTTCTTTTGCTTCACAATTTTTCTCAACAAAGGGAATAAATGACACAATTGCCAACATACTTGCTACACCCAATTGATATTCTTTTTGAAATCCCGACCCAACCATAGTAGACAAGTAGACAAGGAAAACATGCAACTGCGACTGTCCCGATAAGGTAGGCAAGTTCTAGGAATGTAGCTATTAGATAGGTTATGAAACATGCTACAAATGCTCAAATGGGCTAAACATAGAGAACTCAATAATAAGGGTATAAAATCAAGTCTTTTTGGCTATGTGAGGCTTATTTGAACAAAAAGAATCACCTTTCCTCATGCACTTATCAAACGAACGCGTATAGTATCAAGAAACGAATGTCACACTTATGCAATTTGATGTTACACATTCCACAAGGAGTACCACACTCAAGCCTAAAAACAATGAGACCAGTTTATTGATGTTCCTGGCCTAGGAAGCTCTAAAGACCTCAGAATTTTAAGTGGTTTACCAACAAAAATTGCCAAATCTAATTAGCATAAGGTATGTCAAAAACGGTCAAGACTTGTACTATGAGCTTTGTTTTCAAAAATAGCAAGTCAAAACAATGTACATGGACAACTTATTGGGATTCAAATGCAAAAACAATGCAAATTATCATCATTGTAATTCAATTCACCAAGACTCGACCTAATAAAATAAAAACATGTTTTTGGATTTTGTAAATTTTTCAATTTTTATGGATTTTTTCTTTTTAAATAAACTAAACACACAACTGAAATAAAGATTCTCCCCCAAACCTAAATGTCACAGTGTCCTCATTGTGACGCTAACAGCACAACATCACACAATCAACCAACAACAGCAACCTAAAGGACACTACTAACAAAAGGGAAAAGGGGAAATAGCTAAAAGAAAATACAATAAAAGAAAGTACAAGGATAGATAATACCAGCTTATAAGCATAGCTTCCCCCAAACCAGCTGCAAAATGGGGGTGTAGTGGCCAGCTGCCACTACTGCGCCTGATCATCATCATCATCATCATCATCATCATCTCCCCTCCCAGCATAACCAGAAGTAGAAGCCCGAAACGGGTCACCAAACCCACCAACTGGAGCATCCGGTTGGATAGGAGTATACCAAGAACGACCCAGGCAACCATAATCGTGGCTAAACTCCTGGGAAAACTGCTGAGGAGTCACCCCATAATTATCAAACACACCCGTCTCATCACCCGGACCTCGGTAGTAGCTCGGCGGAGTCCAACCAGCAGTGGCATTAAGATCGGTCCGCATGAGGTTCTCCCAAAGTCCCCTCATCACCAAGTCATTGTTTATTCCTTGGTGAATCCTAATCTCCCTCTCTAAAGCTGGATCATAGGTGTAAGCAGGTGGAGGGTAAGGGTAAGGAGCTGGGGTGGGTGTAAAGTGCGGAATCGGGGTGGTGGTAGCCTGAGTAGAAGCAGAAGGAGTGATCCGCCGACGAGGTCGACGGTTCTCGGCCAAAGTAAAAATAAGCTCAGGTGGAACCACAAAAGAATGAGGGGGAGGGGTAGGTCCAGTCTCAAGATCATGGGTAGACAACCGCTCCGTAGAAGGGAGACGGTTATCGGTATCAGGAAGAGCTATCCATTGGGTCCCCCGTACTCGCCACTGAAAGCTATTGTTCCCTAAGGCATTTATCCAGCAAAGGGTGTGACGCAAGTACTCCTCGTCCACTCTAGGGGCATGAAGGGGGGTCATTGGTGTGTAGTTACGGTCTCCCCCAAACCCAGCAAGTCTCCTAGCCAACCTAGTGACCCAGGCACCACAATCTAAAGAATGTTGGGTAGCGGAAGTGATCCTCCAGAAAGCAAAACACACCAAACCAACCGGATTAAAATAAAAATCAATCTCATGCATGGGGTTGAGGGAAGAAGCAAGTAATAAGACCTCATGAGAATTAAGCTTACTTAGGTCCTTCCTAGCAAATAACAGGAGGCTAAAGAAACGCAAAAACAACCTCAGACAAGGATGTTGCACATCATTGACCGCCATGGCATTAACACGTGCCTCAGGAAGACCCGTAAATAAACGAAAATAATCGACGGCTTGAAAGCCGGAAGGAACAGCAATAAAAGTATCATCGTCACCGACAGAAAGACCCAAATGATTCGCCAATTCGGCGTAGGACAACACAAAATCCCTATTAAGCAACCTAAAAGACACACTTTCATTGGTCTCGTCCCAATCATAGGAACTGAAAAATTCAAGTGTCAATGGTCGATAAGAAAGCTCATTTAGGGAATATAGCCCCCCAAACCCGATTCGGTGAAACATATCAAACATGGCAGTCCCAAAACCGAGTGAATCAAGAACGTTGGGGCACACACAGCGAGTAGGGTCCATAGGACGACCCATAAGCAAAGCAAAGCGGTTATGCTGCTCTTGTGTGTTGAAAACGATCCAAGGGTAGTCGGGGTTACTCGGAATTGCTTCTATGTCGGGTTGGCGAACAATACGGGGTGCTCTACGACGCTTACTAGTTCCTTCTTGCCTAGACATAGCTAATTAAAGTAAATAAAACACAACAAACACAACTCTATGCTCAAAAGACGGATTAGCTAACCCTAACTCGAAAAAAATTCAAATTTGAGGTTAAAACGCAAGAAAGACGGAGCAATTAGCAATGCAAGAGTGAATAATTACTAAATAACAAGGCTAGGAAGCAACAACAACAAATTAGAAGCACAAAATTGAAGAAATAAGAAACAAACCCTAATTCACGTTTTGGGCAAAATAAGGGAGCAAAAATACCGATTTCTTCACAAATTGAGCTTGAAACAAGTAAATTAATGTTTGTTGATGCAAGATTGATGATGAATTGAAGATATGAGTGAGTTTGAGGGAGTTATATGAGAGAATAAGGGTGAGGGAGAGAAGAAAGAGGGCGAAATATGAAGAAGAATAAGAAGAAAGTTGGAAAAACCTGCTTATTAGCCCTCGGGACCGGTTCAAACCGGCCGACTCGATCGAGCAAAGGAGCTTGCTCGATCGAGCAACCAAAGAAATCTGGATTTTGTAGTTCTTTGAAGTGGCTGATGTGTGGGATGTGTGAAAACTCGATCGAGCAGATTCTTGCTCGGTCGAGCAACCCGTGAGTTGCTGATTTTTCTCTTTTTCGATTCCTTTCTCCTTTCTTTCTTTTAAAGCGATTTCCGATTGTATTAGCTGTAATCACTCAATAAAATCGTTAGATCGCTCCCTCACCGCACTCAATAAAGCACAAATATATTAACTATCCAAACGAAATCTAATTAAACTATGACATTAATAATTAGGCTAATCGAAATAAAATTTACAAATGAAGTACAAGTAAATGCCGGGTTGCCTCCCGGTTAGCGCTGGTTTATAGCGGTCTCGCACGACCGTGTTACCTCAAAGTCATGGTGATTTATCAAGAGTGAAAAGGTCGACGGCCTCTATCACTCCAATAAATGCTCCATCATAGTAGATCTTCAAGCGTTGACCATTGACTTTGAAAACCTCACCCTTGTCGGTTTGTAGTGAAACCGACCCAAACTTGTTGACCTCGGTAACTGTGAACGGTCCCGACCATCTGGACTTGAGTTTACCTGGAAACAGACGCAAACGGGAGTTAAATAATAATACTTTATCACCAATTTTAAATTCCCGTTGCATGATATGCTTGTCATGCCATTTCTTTGTCTTCTCCTTGTAGACCCGAGCACTATCATAGGCATGCAATCGAAACTCATCGAGCTCGTTCAATTGCATAAGTCGTTTCTCACCCGCCAGTGAGGGATCCATATTAAGCTCTTTTATGGCCCACATAGCCCTATGCTCAAGTTCTACCGGTAAATGGCACGCCTTGCCATAGACTAACCGGTATGGAGAAGCACCGATCGGAGTCTTAAAAGCAGTTCGGTAAGCCCATAAAGTGTCATCAAGCTTACGACTCCAATCCTTCCTAGATTTACTCACGACTTTCTCAAGGATTGACTTTATCTCCCTATTAGAAATCTCTACCTGACCACTTGTCTGCGGATGATAACTTAACCCCCGACGATGTGTAACGCCATATTTCTTCAATAAAGAATTAAGATGACGTTCATTGAAATGCTTTCCTCCATCGCTAATGAGAGCACGAGGAACCCCAAATCGTGGGAAAATGATCTTCTGAAACAGTTTGATAACTGCTTTGGCATCACAAGTAGGAGTGGCAATGGCTTCCACCCATTTAGAGACATAATCAACTGCTACCAGAATATATTGGTTACCATGGGAAGATGGGAATGTCCCTTGGTAGTCAATACCCCAAACATCGAATATCTCAACTTCCAAAATACCCATTTGAGGCATCTCATGCCTTTGAGAAATATTTCCCGTCCTTTGACATGCGTCACAAGAACGGACAAAAGTAGTAGCATCCTTGAGAATAGTCGGCCAATAAAAACCCGACTGCATGACCTTAGCAAATGTCCTTGAGGGACCATGATGACCGCCATATGAAGAAGAGTGACAATGAGAAAGGATGGCATGTACCTCACCCTCTGGAATACATCGTCGATAAATGCCGTCGGCACATTCCCGGAATAGATAAGGATCATCCCAAAAATACCTCTTGACATCGTGTTGAAATCTCTTCTTTTGCTGATAGGATTGATCTGGAGGCATAATTCCCCCAACCAAAAAGTTAGCATAATCGGCAAACCATGGAGTCTCCATGGTAATGGCAAGGAGATGATCATCAGCAAACGAATCATCAATGGGAATGGAATCTCCCTCTTCAAACCTCAGACGAGACAAATGGTCAGCAACCACATTCTCTGCACCTGACTTATCCCGGATCTCCAAATCAAATTCTTGTAACAACAAGATCCAACGAATAAGCCTAGGTTTGGCTTCCTTCTTAGCCAACAAGTATTTCAGTGCTGCATGGTCAGTATAGACTATCACCTTAGAACCCACAAGATAGGCTCTAAACTTATCTAAGGCGAAGACAACGGCAAGTAATTCTTTCTCAGTGGTAGCATAGTTAACTTGCGCATCATCCAACGTCTTACTGGCATAGTAAACTGCATGTAGCACCTTATCCTTCCTTTGCCCCAAAACAGCCCCAACTGCATAGTCACTGGCATCACACATTATCTCAAACGGCAATGTCCAATCGGGAGACTGGATAATAGGAGCTGAGATTAGAGCTTGTTTAATCCTGTCAAAAGACTTAACACACTCATCAGTAAAGATAAACGGGGCATCCTTATGGAGAAGCTTAGTCATTGGTTGAGCAATTTTCGAAAAATCCTTAATAAAACGGCGATAGAACCCCGCATGACCAAGGAAACTTCTAACACTTTTAACATTCACCGGGTACGGTAATTGCTCAACCACTTCCACTTTAGCTTTATCCACTTGGATGCCTCGTCCAGACACCAAATGACCAAGTACCACCCCTTCAGTTACCATGAAGTGGCACTTCTCCCAGTTTAACACAAGATTGCTTTTCTCACAACGTTGCAAGACCTTAGTCAGATTAGCTAAACAACTATCAAAATCGGTCCCATAAACACTGAAGTCATCCATAAAGACCTCCATAATAGACTCGATATAATCAGAAAATATAGCCATCATACAACGTTGAAAGGTGGCAGGGGCATTACATAACCCAAAAGGCATTCTTCGGTAAGCAAAGACACCATAAGGGCATGTGAAGGTAGTCTTTTCCTGATCGTCAGGATGAATGGGGATTTGAAAGAACCCCGAGTAGCCGTCTAGATAACAAAAATACTTATGACACGCTAGACGCTCTAACATTTGGTCAATGTAGGGAAGAGGGAAGTGGTCTTTCCTAGTGGCTACATTTAGCCTCCTATAATCAATACACATCCTCCACCCAGTCACTAGTCTAGTAGATATGAGCTCGTTTTTCTCATTAGTGACGACCGTAGTCCCTCCCTTCTTAGGGACTACCTGAACAGGACTGACCCACTTGGAATCCGAAATAGCATATATGATTCCCGCATCTAACAATTTCTGCACCTCTTTTCTAACTACCTCTTGCATAGTGGGGTTCAAACGACGCTGACCCTGCCTACAAGGTTTGTGGTCTTCTTCTAAGTGGATACGGTGCATACAAAAGTCAGGACTAATACCTTGTAAATCGTCAATGCTATAACCTATAGCCTTTTTGTGTCTTTTTAAAACCACCAACAAATCAGTAAGTTGGCTTTCAGATAGGCTAGCATTGACAATTACAGGATTCATCTCATGGGAATCAAGGAAAACATACTTAAGATGAGAGGGGAGGGGTTTAAGTTCAGGTTTCTTTACCTCGGTAACCTTAGGGGGGTTACCTAAGCTATAAACCTTTTGTGCCTTGCAATCCTCTCCTGTGAGCAGTTTTTCCATCTCAACTACTTCTTCATTCCGTGAGCTTCCAGCTTCAGCAGTGCTGGAAATTAAGGCGATCTCCAGAGGATCCCTATTCAAACACAAAGAAAGACAGTCATCAATAGATAAATCAACAATATCGACTCTATGACATGTCTCTTCTAACATGGGATGTTTCATGGCATTATCCAAGTTGAAAGTGATTGTATCATCCCCCACTGTTAGTGTAAGTCTCCCATTCTTAACATCTATAACAGCCCCCGCAGTATGGAGGAATGGTCGCCCCAAGATGATAGGAATTGGGGTGTCCTCAGCCATATCTAAGACAACAAAGTCAACTGGTATGAAAAACTTCCCTACTCTAACCGGTACGTCTTCTAAAATCCCTAAAGGGTGTTTAATAGAACGGTCGGCCATTTGTAAGGTCATGTTTGTAACAGTAAGTTGACCCATATTTAGCTTTTTGCATATAGAAAATGGCATAACACTAACACTAGCCCCTAAATCACAAAGGGCTTTGTCTATGGCTAAGCAACCTATATTACAAGGAATAGAAAAACTCCCTGGATCCTTTAGCTTTGGTGGGGATCTGGATTGCAACACAGCACTGCATTCCTCAGTAAATGCAACCGTCTCCACTTTATTAAAGGACCGCTTCCTTGTCAATATATCTTTCATGAACTTTGCATAAGCCGGCACTTGAGTAATCAACTCGGTAAAAGGCACACTCACTTGCAGATTCTTTACCACTTCCATAAACCTCCCAAACTGTTTATCAAGCTTGGATTTATGTTGGCGGTGCGGAAAAGGAAGTGCAATGGTAATGGGCTCGGCTTCTTTAGCTTTGGAAGATGAATTGGAAGTGTTTTCATCCTGAGCAGGGGTTGCTCGATCGAGCAGAGGCGGTGCTCGATCGAGTTTTTGTGTACTGTAGCTGTCAGAAACTTCCCGAGACAAATCTGGGCAGATTTTCTGGGTTGCTCGATCGAGCAAGGGGGTTCTGCTCGATCGAGCAACCTCTATTTCAGCCCCTTTTTCGCCTTTTTTCGAACTTTGATCAGCAACTTCCAAGCTTTCATTGGTTTCATCCCCTATCATTTCAGGGCCTTTGTAATGGGTTCCACTTCTCAAGGTGATAGCATTGGCTTGTTCATGTGGAGGGTGTCCTTGAGGAGGAAGATTACCTGGTTGTTTATGTGGATTTTGAATTGCCAATTGGGCAATTTGAGTGTCAACCATCTTATTATGAGCTATCAACTGTGATATCTGAGCATCTTGCTTTTGTTGGATCATAAGACTCTGCTGCAGCATGGCTTTCAATTCCGCCATATCATTACTTGGAGGTGGTGGAGGTGGAGGTTGTTGGAAGTTTTGGCCACTTTGATTGGAACGGTTAAAGTTACCTTGGAAATTGCGATTCTGAGGAATCACATAAGAGGAACCTTGTTGCTGATGTGGCGGTGGGGTAGGATTAAGAACATTCTGACTTCGGTAGGATAGATTGGGATGCTCTTTTGTCCTTTCATTGTAAAAATTGGAGTAGGGTGTACCTTGCTTAAAAGATTGAAAGGCAAGGACTTGCTCAACCGTACTCATACATTCCACTGCAGTATGCCCCATAGTACCACATCTTTCACAAGTTGGCTCTTGTTGAACCATGGCATGAACCGTTTGCTTATTTTCCAACGACTTTGAAGTTTGTAACTCGGCAATTTTGGCAGTTAATGCCTCTAACTGAGCTGCAACTGCATTATCCGGACCTCCTCTCCTCACATTACCCCTAGGATTCCCATACTCGGCATTGTGAGTAGCCATCTCATCAATTAACTTCCAAGCATTGGCATCCGTAGTGTTATTTTGGAATCTCCCATTGGCAGCAGAATCCAACAAATTCCTCTGATAATCATATAACCCATTATAAAATTGGTTGCATAAGAACCAAGTATCAAAACCATGGTGTGGAACAGACTTGACAAGCTTTTTGAAGCGAACCCAGGCCTCATTAAAGTTCTCTTGGGGACCTTGTTTGAAACTTGTGATTTGACTTCTAATGGCATTGGTTTTCTGAGGCGGAAAATATCTTTTGTAGAATGCAAGAGCCAAAGAATTCCAAACGGTGATGCCAAGTGCAGCCATATCCAACTCACTCAACCAATCTTCTGCCCCGTCTCGTAATGAAAAGGGAAATAACACCAACTTGATCTGATCTTGTGTCACCCCAGCCGTCAAAGGAATAGAGCAACAATAGTTGGTAAATTTCTCCATATGCTTAGCAGGATCCTCAGTAGGGCTCCCTCCAAACATGTTTCGCTCCACCAAAGAGATATAAGATGGACGAATCTCAAAAGTACTATTACCCGTAGTAGGGAGTTGAAATCCCTTGGGAATAGATGCAACAGTAGGCTCCGAGTGGCTGGCTAAAGTAGGCATGGTTGTAGTAGGTGCAGAAATAGGTGTATCCTCTTCTAAGGACGGTTTTTCTGCGACGAATTCGGCGTAAACTGTTTCAAGCGTACTCAAGTCTTCCGCTTCTTGAATGTCCTTCCAAAAGTTTCGTCTAGACCGGAGAGTCTTCTCTGGTTCGGAATCGTAGGGCACGAGAACGGACCTAGAACACCTGGGCATAAACAAAAACTAAAGAAAAGGATGAGAACTGTCTCAAGGAACTTAGGTTCCCTGAGACGAAAAGACAAACTAAGTAGAAACAAACAGAAAACTGTTGCCTCCCCGGCAACGGCGCCAAATTTGATAAGGGTAAAGTCGCGTCACCTTAATCAAAGTAAAACCTAATTCACTACTAACTAATAGTCAGCGGTAAGCAAGGTATCGAATCCACAGGGAGGCGGTAGTATTCTAATATGTTAAACTAG